>CAIGRB010016012.1:8306-23567 GCA_903798255.1 Fraxinus quadrangulata | reverse complement strand
ATCAAATGGCTAGAATGATATGAAATAAATGAAGATTTTTGGATCGGTATTGGAGTTATTAGAGGTTTTGAATTCAAGTCTTGCCAATATTCATTAAAATCATGCATGTGTCAAGCTTTTGATAAAAATTAAATCTAACATAGCCTATATGTGAACGGTCTAATTATTTAAATTTTTAGATGAAGTGATTCGACAATACTTAAATTCAAGGTCTGGTACTAAACAAATTTTTGAATTTGGCAATGATTATTTTTTATTTTTCAAAATCTGAAAACCATGAACTTGGTGAAGGGCATTGGATCGCTAGAACCTAATTACCTCTTTGAACTTTAATGACTCGAGAAATAAGTTTGACCATCTTTTGGTCTATGCATGTCATTCTCTGCATTATTCAAATTGAACCTAATACCTTTATCATTGATTCCATACATCATATTAATGTTTGACTAATATTTATGAATTGTTATAATCGGTTAAATGAATTTTCATCCACACATTTTGTGGAATCAACGAGTACTATTATACTCATCAATCATCCATTTATATCTATTTATAATTTAAACTATTTATAAACAACTTTTAAACATATTCATGAATAAGATTTACAATCGAGATGTATTTTACAATAAAATGATAGACGTACAAAACTTCAAGTCGCGTACCAAAAAACGTTACTCTTCATAACAATGCTAGGTGGATAAACAATTCAACAAGAGAGCGGAGTTCAAATTAGTAATCCCGGCACATTTTCTTTATAAACATAATAACCAAAATGAATTTTCATTCCAAAAAAAAGTTAAATAAATAATCTGTATCCTTAAAGGTGAAAAACTAATTAATTTACAAACAAACTTAAGGTTGGCGAAATTTGTTTGTGGTTTCTTGAAAACATTGGTTGGATCAATTTTGTGAAGTGATCCCCTCGTAACAAAAGAAGAAGAAAGTCCGACTCTATAATTACCTGGATTTCTTTATATATTTTCACTTATTTTCGGATAAGTAAATTATAGGGGACCTTTTTCTTCAATCTGTTTTGTGGAGAGGGAGAGAGACCATAAAGGAAAAGAGCTGGAATCACATGGGTGCTGTTTTCTTGATGGGTCCTCCCTCTTTCTCTCTCTAATTCTTTCCTTACCGACAATTATGAACACTGAACCATAAAAAAGAAAAACCTAATCAAAAGCTAAATTCTTCTTCTTCCTCATCTCCTTCTGGTTTGATTTCCTGTAGGATTTTTATTTCATCAGTATTATGGTCGACGATAAGGTAATTAATTAATTCTTTCTTTCTTTTTCTATTATTCCCTTAAAAAGATTGGATTTTTTTGCTAGGTTGTGTTGGTTAAAATAGGGTTTTTTTTCCTGTTAATTTATCTTTTTTCTTTTCCAATTTGCTTGGTTGTGTTATGGGGGAAGAATAGAAAAAAAATAGCCTTTCGTAATCTGTTGCTGAAGATGGTCATATCTTGAGGGGTTTTTTCGAATTCTGATAAGCAATTTCGTTTTAGTTTTTGTAAAATTAGATTGATAGAAAATAAAACCCCTTTGTCCGAATTGAGCGTTTTCTTGATGTAGGGTATTATAAATTGTATCATATTATTCTCTTTAAATCTCGAGATTTTAGAGAATTTTTGATGAATTTTCCCTCTACTTTTTAATTGATTATTTTTTGGCGTGATATAGGTAAAAAATTACTGCTTGCTCAGTTTCAGGTAGCAGAACAGGGACTATATTAGGAGTTTGGTTATTTTTTTATTGTGCTTCTTAATTCATGATCTGAACTTAATTGAATAATTTCTTATTCATTAAACCGGCTTTTCACGAGGGATGGTGGGATCTGGAGTATCTGTTGCGGATGCTACTGCATATCCCAGGCTGATCATCTCCAGCTAATTCATGATACTTTTCTTATTGATTTGTGAATTAAGTTTAAATATATGATAAATCTGGATCTATTGCGGGTATTACAGAATTTTTTTATGGTCCCGAAATCTTATTAGTATAATTTATTCTTAGTCGTTCAAATGCTATTCAACTCCTGAATGACCATAACTTGTTCTAGTTTAATATAAGTTCTGTTGTAGGAGATGTCGGATCCTTTAATGGATGGGAAGGGTGCTGTCACGGGTCACATAATTTCCACCACCGTAGGGGGAAACAATGGAGAACCCAAGCAAGTAAGACCACTTCTTGACTGCTTATGATCATGGTGATTCACAATTCATGTATGCATATGTGCAAGTGAATATTGGTATGCATTTTTTAGCTTGCACAAACATGAAAAAGGAAAAAATAAAGGGAAAATGACGAGGTGAAATCTAATTGGTATCGGACGATTCTTCATGCAGACAGTAAGTTATATGGCAGAGCGAGTGGTGGGGACGGGTTCATTTGGAATTGTTTTTCAGGTATATCTTCGTTACTCTGGTGCTATTTTTGGTCATTTTGATATTTTCTATCGACTAATTTTACTAAATTTTCGCTTTACATAGGCAAAGTGCCTGGAAACTGGAGAGACTGTGGCTATTAAGAAGGTCTTGCAAGATAGAAGATACAAGAACCGCGAACTGCAGTTAATGAGGACAATGGATCATCCAAATGTTGTTTCTCTGAAGCATTGTTTCTTTTCAACTACAACCAAAGATGAGCTATTTCTCAATTTAGTTATGGAATATGTTCCGGAAACCATGTATCGGGTCGTGAAGCACTATAGCAACACCAACCAGAGAATGCCACTCATCTACGTGAAACTTTATACATACCAAGTGTGTGTTCAACTTCATTATTAGCTATTTATAATATACATATCATTTTCGACAAAATAATTAGGAAATGTATTGCAGATTTTCAGGGGGCTGGCTTACATGCACACAGTTGCTGGAGTATGCCACAGGGATTTGAAGCCTCAAAATGTCCTGGTAAGCATTTAAGAGCTATTTACAATTAATAACTTGAGTTGAAGAGTTGTAGTCTTTAGTAATGTTATTTGCTATTGCTATTTTGTTACAGGTTAATCTTCTTACTCATCAGGTTAAAATATGTGATTTTGGAAGTGCAAAAGTACTAGTAAGTGAAACTCCTTCCCGTTCCTGTTCTATTTGTTTCTGTGAACATCTGTGCTATATGATTTATAGGCATTTTCCATGATTTCTCTGTTGATCTTGTTAGGAAAATTTCCAATTACTTATAAATCTTCATGTTTCATGTTAGTTTTGTTGTTTAAGGTGTTGCCACAAGTTATTTTCTTTATTGAAGCGACCTGCTTTTACTTTTTGTATGTTCTGAAATATTTGTTAGAAACTACTCCTGTCATAGTCCATCTGCTACTTTGTGTTCAATTTAAGATCATGATGATTGCGTTTGGAGTGATTTATAATTGACGAAATTCAATCCAAAACAGGTGAAAGGGGATGTAAACATATCATACATTTGTTCGCGGTTTTATCGGGCTCCTGAACTGATTTTTGGTGCAACAGAATACACTACCTCAATTGATATATGGTCGGCTGGCTGTGTACTTGCTGAACTTCTTCTTGGACAAGTTAGTAGAGTCCTAATATTCAGTCCATGCAGAATTATGAGTTTGTTTATTTTCTTCTTTTGCATTTTTATATTGATCTGATGTAAGATTCTAATTATCTAGCCACTGTTTCCTGGGGAAAATGCTGTGGGCCAGCTTGTGGAAATTATCAAGGTGCCATTTGATTATTAATTCTACAAGTGATGCAAGTTTGGTCATAGTGCTGTAGTTTCATTTGCTTTATCTTCCAGGTTCTTGGAACTCCAACCAGGGAGGAGATTCGTTGTATGAATCCAAACTATACTGATTTTAGGTTTCCTCAAATAAAGGCACACCCGTGGCACAAGGTCTGTTATCGTTATAAGTTGGTTCCAGTTTCTTAGGGAGAAACATCATTTGTTGGTTCATATTTGTATAAATTTTGTTGCTTTTGTATTTCTTCTTCATGTTATTGTCCTCATGGTCACGTGATCTAACTTCTATATCAGGTAGACTTTCCTAGGAAATTGTTTATTTTTCTAATGAATGGGTATATCATAAAGAATGAAGGTGTCCTGGTAATCATGAATATAGTGTGTACATGTAGAAATATCCAACAGGCTTCCTCTTGTAGGTGCAAAGCTGAGCTCTTGGAGTGAAACTGGAATAAATGAAACATAAACGGAGACTTAAATAAGTTTTTTCTTTCATTTACTCGAGTGTGGAGTTCTTCCAAGTTTATCACTTTTCAGGGTTAGTCATAGAGAAACTCGAATTGAGAATGTTTGGAATGTATGAATTACAATTGATTGACATGCTGGAGAAAGATGTTTGTCTTAGAGTATGTTGACACGTGCAAACTATCCTAATGCCTCTCATATATGAGATGGATGTCTTCATTTTATCTATGATATTCAATTGTAAGGCATTTCTAATGCTAAGGCCACTCATAACATTCCAAGGAGAGTATCACAAGAAAAATTGAAGTGTACCCCGATACTGAGGTGCCAGGTTAACAACATTATACCTTCAAGTTTAGGATTTAGGAAAAGTTTCTAAAATAAATGAGAAAAAGAATGGAAGATTAAGAAATAACAGAGATGGTACCGAGTTGCGAGTGTGTGATTGTTACAGTAATTTGTTGTTTACAACAACCATTTTTATAGCTTGCCTTACGTATACTGCATTAGTTTTGTAAAATTTCTTTATGTGTAGCTTTAGGTATAATCTGTCTCCTCTCACTGATTTTTGTTAAGTGTATTGACTTGCCTAGTTTTTACATATTACTTTCAGGTCTTTCACAAACGGATGCCTCCAGAAGCAATAGACCTTGCCTCCCGGTTGCTGCAATACTCGCCTAGTCTTCGTTGCACAGCTGTGAACTACTACACACTTTTTTCTTTAAAGAATTGAATTGGTTTTTATGATGTGATATTTTTTATGTGCAATATGTGGTGTTTGATTGTTGTTTCCTCCATAGAGGAACTAGTACTTTATTCTCCCCGAGAAATATAGTCTTAACATTCTCACATGATTTTAAAAATAGGTTCATCTCTCTCTCTTTCATCTAACTCAAGTGATTTTTGTTGCAGCTAGAAGCTTGTGCACATCCTTTCTTTGATGAGCTTCGAGAACCTAATGCTCGACTGCCAAATGGTCACCCATTGCCACCTATATTCAACTTCAAACAGGAGGTCTGCAGTGTGAATATATGTTTTCTATTCTTTTTTGCCGATATTCAAATGAATTTTCCATGGTTTCAGATTGATTGATAAATCTTTTAAGTAAATAGAGAACCATTGTTCTGTTAAACAAATTCAGAATAGTCATGAATTTAATTGTGGTTTTCTGACATTATTATTGTTTTCCATTTTCACGTTATAGTTGTCTGGAGCGTCACCGGATCTGATCAACAAGCTTATTCCCGATCACGTGAAAAGACAAATGGGCCTACAGTTTTTTGCATCTCCCGAGGGCATGACGTGAACTGGAGCATTATCGAGTTTTGCTCGTTAGTAGTTAACACGAGGTGGCTAAATCATCTCTAAGTGAGGGTAGCCCCACCAGCAGAATCTCCTGGGCTACAAGTACACAAAAGGGCAGCTATAAGGCTACTACTACACATTATTTCTCTATACCTTACTGTTTTACGTTCGTTCTTCCTTTTTTGTGTAACAATCTATCCTGTCCCTCTCTAAGCAGAACCCAGGAAAAGGGAAAGATTGTGTTGTATATGTTCGGTAGTAACTGACGAGCAAGTTTCCAGCAGACGAATGTCAAAGTGTATGAATAGATAAATTGTAAATGTACCAAAAGCAGCAGCCAGAATAAGAAGGGTGTCGACTATTTTTGTTCGTTTGATCTGCTTCTGCTGTGTTTCTACATGTTGTGAAAGAAGGTTGTTGCATTGTGGTCAAGTGATATGTATTGTATTTACTTCATAAGTTGCTATCTATTTGCTTGATTGTTTCCACCCCCTATATGCATGTTTGACTGTGCTTAAAGTTATTTTTATAGTAACTAAATTGAGGCTTAATTTCCAGAAGTAAATTTGAAAATCACATTTAATTAAATAAGTAACTTAAAAAGTAAGTTGTGTTAATTTCTGTCCAAAATATAAATTATGCTATACCAATAGCAAGTTGAAATCATTGTGTTCTTGCTTTTTATCATTTTAAGTTGTTTTTTTGTAGCACAGGATTCCATTCCCATATCAATAATTTAAGCAAAAAATGATTTGCTACCAAAAGCATAAAGAATTGAACATTTTCGTCTTTTATGTTGATTAGTTAATAAAGTTCAAATGAATAAAGCAAAAGTGTAAATAAAAATCTTGTTTGGTTTGAGTTATAGATGTTCAAATATAAAAAACAAATGAGTATGGGAATTCTCCGTTTATAATCAGTTTTTCTACTCACGGATTTTTTGAAGTGAAATCTTTATCTAAGAAAATATTAATTGAGTTCAAAGGATCTGAGACAATATCGAGTAAAAATAAGGAAGAAAATAAAGGAAATTTTGAGCTAAAAATATGTTTAGACATTACATTGGACCCAAAAAATGTAAAATTATTTCTAAGTAAATTAAGCCCTCTTTTGGCCTCTTGTCATTTTAATTTTTGGAATGGTAAATTTTTTTTAAAAAAATGCGTGGTTAAAAAAGTAAAAAAGGTTTTTGGTATACGTATAATATTATTTTATTAGAGAAAATATGTAGTTGATAGAAAAGAGAGGAAAATAAATTTTAATTTTAATGAGGATCAAATAAGGACTAATTTATCTCGTATGAGTTGACTCATGAGTTAGTTCATCAATCATGTCTGATTTGAATGTTCAATCGTGCGGAGGACGGTCAAAGTAGAGATAAATTAAGTGGGTGTTTGGTGGTGATTAAAATTAGATTTTTAATAGATTGTGATAGTAGTTTTTGAAATGTGTGACTGAAAAGTTGTGGAATGAACCGACGTGGCTTGAATTGTTGATGGATCCATGGGCTGGTTCAGTATTTAGATTTGGAAGATGATCCAAGTTAGATTCGAACCATATTTTCATACGGACAAATTCAAATCCATAACATACATGAACTTTTTGCATTCTAATTTCAATGAGGAGCAAGAAAAAACAAAAGAAACTTCAAGAAGATGCATTTAAACATTGAACTAATTTGAGTTAAATCGTTTTCTTGTTAAGATCATCCAAATTTTAGGCTTGGTATGTCATATATATGTTACAATGTAATATATGTTGCGTTCTTTGTAAAATCTGAAGAAGGTTAAATGACAAGTCGAGTCAGAATGCACGTGAAAATTGGATAGGAAGACATTTTCAGCATAATAATTTGGATTGAGGGTGAATCTCAATTTCTTCATTCTATCGAGTAGTATCAAATATATCTTAAATCATTCGTATCCTTGAAAAGAAAATAATTTTTATTTTCAATAGTAACAATTTGTTGTGTTCGATTTTGTTACAAGAAAACGCTTCCATCCGAAGGGGAAGAAAAAAAGACAAAAAAAGTGAAAATGTAAACGGTTCTATAGTTTAAATATATAATAAGTATATTTACAACAGGCAAATCCGTTGTAGTCTAGTTGGTCAGGATACTCGGCTCTCACCCGAGAGACCCGGGTTCAAGTCCCGGCAACGGAAATTTTTTGTCTTTTTCAAATAATTCCCTTCCCAGGGTCACATTCGTCATTCCAACACTCATTGCAGTCTGATGCCAACACGAAAACCCTAGCTTTGTACCAATGAAAAACACTTCAAATCATCTTCCAACCAATAGAAGTACCAGCTCCACCATAAAGAAATGAATTAACAAACAAAAAATAGCGAAAAAAAATGAAGCCATGATACTGTAATTAAATGAAAGGTCGTATCAATTTCGAAAGAATGGACGGTGACAAAACTCGAGTGCTCGTGAGGCTGAAATTTTTATTTAGAAAAACCTTCTTTCTTTTCCCCGTCGACTAAAAGATCATAGTCTCAGCAAAACTTTATCTCATACATTATTGGATCGCTTCAAAAAAAAAAAAAATCATAATAGCAAAAGGTACTTATTTACCTTACATTAATGGATTGAACCAACTTGAGTAGATGATTATGAATTTACTTGTATAGCTGAATTGCCGGGCAAATCTCCCTTGGCAGGGAGCTTACTATTTTGCTTCAATGAGCTTAATTCTTGCAGTTCAAAAAGCTCCTGCCAGAGAAGTATTGCCCAGCAATGCATTTATACATCTTTAGGCTCGTCTTATCGAGCAGTGTCTACCAAATAGATGCCTTGCGCTTGACGAACGATATTGAAGTTCAAAATCTATATATAGTGTCCTCGAGAAATTACTCCCCTCTTTTCATGCAAAACAGTATATTCTTAAATCATTCTTTATGCCATAAGTTGTGAAAAAGAAGCTGCTTTCTGGCCCACATAGGGGAAAACGTTTATAAGGGAGAAATTCTGCATGCGGCATTAGCTTTTTCTCTCTTTTAAACCGCGTAACAAGGAGAGTGATTGACACGGTCCTATATCATTTTTTATTAAAAATAATGAAGAGTAAAGATACGCGCTGCCATGTATAAAGGCACTGTTTATTGGATTATGGCCCTTTACTCTTCAAAGAGACGCAGAACTTGTTGTGAGTGGAAAAGGGACTTGAAAGGAAAGCATCTATCACTTTTTCCTCGACTTGATGAATATCGATATCTAAAATGAAAAGAAAATAACAAAACTCCATGGCACATTCCTTAGAATCCAAGCAATTTTGTTGTCATCCATAAATACTGCTAATTCTTACTGTTACGTGCATTATGTATCATTACATAGAGAAGTAATTCAAACTCTCTATTTGAAGTAGAACGTGTAAGCTTTCCAATTTCAGTCCCTAGACAAAATTAAAAAAAAAAATTTGACATAAATTTCTAGAATAACGAGTAGGGCTCTTTGTCCAATTTAAACCGAATATTTGATACCTTTTGAACTTGCAAATCAATAAAATTACACAATTTGGCTTGATCAATAATGATCCTTTGGAGAGAGAAATAGATTGCAACCTTGACTGGTGGTGGCACCACGACGAGGATATTTGAAAGAAAGTTTCTAAAAAATAAGCTTAAAAGATATGAAAAAAGTTGGAAGGTATTCCATGGGTATTCCTCTTCCACGAGGGAGAATTGATACCTTAGACCCTCAATGGAAAGAAAAAATTCTCCTTGGGAATGTCCCAGCATATGCCACTAGTTTATTGTTTGCTGGAATATCCCAAAAATTTGGTGCGAACCAAATTTAATAAAGATTTTCTTTGTTTATGCGGAAACTCGAGCATGCATGATTGATCAACTGTGCATGGCAAAAGAGGGAACCATGCATAGTTTCCTTAATAGTAAAATTTACCTAATGGTTAGAATTATGATGTGACCTGAATTCTATTTTGAAGGTGATTGAGAATTTTAGTTAAGGTCGACATTAAGAGGAAATCTATTTGTTGGAATGCTGTTGAAATTTTATTCGAAGTACATTTGACAAATTCTAATTGAAGTTCTATTTGAAAGCCCTATTAGAAGTTGAAATTTGTGTTGGACTTGAAGAGATCAAGAGTTAGGCAAAAAAAAAAAAAGGTGGAAAAACATCAAAATGAGGCAAAACCTGAAGCCAACGCTAGGGTGCCCGCCCATGGTGTCGGGGTGCTGCATGGATGGCTGTTTAGTGCGGCGTTTTGACTCCAAGTCCGTTTTCGATAAGGTTTTTTACATTTTATTTCATCTATAACTCTACTTTTAAGGGTTTGCCATGTCCACTATATATAGTTAGGACCTTTAATGCCATTAAAATGTGTTGCATTTATTTTAGAAAAAAAACTGTTCTGTGAGTATAATTACCCTAAATGTATTTGAAACGGAAATATTGAAAGAAATAAGAGCATTGGTAAGTTTTTGTCCAAGATTGCAAAGAGAAAAGCACTATATTTAAGGTTACAAAACCATTGAATTTATAATTACAGCCTTAGCAGAAACTTCCTTTCCCCATTTCTTTCTTTTAAATGGCTTTTCATTTGTTGGAAAAAGCACAATAGCAATCTTTCTGGAGTCAGAAAAAGCTTTCTGCTTACATCAACGGACGCTCTTGTAGATATCAAATGGGGGCATTCCTCAATCTTGCTGTCTTTTTTATTGTCAATGTCACTAATCCTTCTAACTATTGTTTTCTATAAGTTCGAGCTCTTGATGTAGCTAGCATTCTGCCCGGTTGTGGACCTCTTTGGCGGACTTCGATATAGAATTTTCTTGATTTAAGCTAGCACTCAAATTCAAGCTTAAAGGCAGATATTAGCAAACTCTGAGATTTTTGTCTCAGGTGTTGAACGGGGCATCGAGAGGGAAACTGGGGGATTTTGCGCTTTTTGCTTGCTAAACACGATTTCATTAGATCGGATGTCTAAGCTGATCACGAGGCAAGCTCTTATAACTATTAGCAATTGGTGATTCTTGTTTTGCTTTAGGTTTAGTTGGTAATGTTATTGGTGGGTCGAGGTTGTTTTTGTATAAATTCGATTGCTAGTATAATCTCTCGATCAATCTCAAACTCATCATTTATATCAAATATTAGTTAAGATTAATTTTCCTAAGTGCTGATATGGTCGATCGTACCACTCCACATAATCGTGGAGGCGGGTATATTGTACTAATTTTCTTCCTTATAAATAAATAATAAATTTTTTTTTTTATGTAACATAAAACACTTTCATTTTCCTCAAAAGTCAAATTTTACTGATTACTTGTTATTAAGGAAACATATTTTTGTGATAGGTGTTGGATTATCTAAATGCAAGCTACGACTAAGCGCTATCCAACCTCGAACATGAGAAGTTAATAACAAAACATAATTGAGAAATTCTACATGTACATATACATGCTGTATTTACGATTTACAGAAGCAAAATTTCATTAAATTTTGAACAAAAAATGAAGTTAAACCACCCAATTAAATTTTGTCATCTCAGCACTTGTAAATTCACTTGTACAAAAAATCTGTACAAGTAGCATTTTTGAACATAATTATACTTGTATATTAGTTCCTGATCTAATTGCTTCATTATACGAGAGAAGAAATTCAGTGACTCACGAGCTTTCTATTTCTACATGCTTGTGAGCTTTCTATTTTCCATGTGTGTAGCTTCTCTTACGTTAAGGTCGTGTCTCAGTTCAGCTCCATTGTCTCTTTGGACCAGCAATTCATCATCGTCTTTGTAAATTGTTGTCTCACCAATTAGCTAATTAATAATAACGCAAGTCCGTCATCTAGCACAATAAATTGATTAAACAAAATTATGAAATTGAGTAATCCAAGTATGATAAGTTCAACAAAAACCTTTACCTCCAATTAATGGCTAATAAAACATTAATATGTAATATTATATTAACTGATTTGAAAATTGTAGATGGGGCAAGAATGAATCCTATGGGGTGAATTGCCGGGCAAATCTCCTTTGGCAGTGAGCTAAAAAATTTCTGCCATGCATGGCAGTTTACAGGGCCACTGCCAAAGATGTAATTGCCCAGTAATGCATCCATACACTTTTTATTATTAATTATAACACTTTAATGCATCGAGAGAAACACGAACTAAGACGAAGCTTAAAATACAGTAATTTTGAAAATACTCGCAAATTTAGGAAATCAAATACTGGTATAACACTCCCAACTGCATGCAATTCTCAGCCCTTTGCATCTATTTATAGCTCAAGAAAAATGATGTATTTTCGATGCAAAAAGGATATTTGAAGCATATTCTTCTGTTCATCGTGGAGGAATATAATTGTACTAATTTTGAAGCATATAAATGGCATCGATATTTAGAAAATAGACCGAGTTTTATCAAAGAAACTCAACATTGATTAGGTGAAAAACAAGTCATCTGGACACCTAAATTTGGAGGAAGTTTTATGTTTCCAAGAAAACTAAAGGGAATTGCCCTCAGTTGGAATACTTTCAGGCATATACTTCTTCTTTCAGCATATCCAAATAAAAACAAAAGGCATGAATATGAACTTCGTTCTCAACGAGCATGGTATCTTAGTAGCTTTTCTAATAATTTAAACATTTAGATCAAATGATAGTGAAAATTTTATACAAGTTTTCTAAGAAAAATTATGTTTGGACATGGTTACAAAAAATAGTTACAACCTTAACAATGTTTTAGGCCAACCCAAGGCTATTGGGACCACGGTTGCAATAAAAGTGAAAGAAAGCTCCGAAATGCTTGTGCGAAGCATAGGAAAAGACCAATACTAACATCATAGTTTGAAAATAATAATAATAAGTTTCTCTATTAGATCAATCTAGCAATAAATCAAATGGATTTGAGAAAAAAAAAATCATGTAGCTAGCCGAACCCTAAATCAAAATTTTTGTGAACAATGCAATTTATTGAAATAAGATGAAATGAGAATTGAGAAAACGACAGCTATGGTGTGGTAGTGATTCCAGATCGTGTAAGGATCCTTGAATTTGTGGATTGAGTAGATTTCTTCACATATGATAAAACCTAGCTAGTTCGACTAGTTAAATGGAAACAAGACTTGAGTTCCGTGGCCGTCGTACCATTTCTAACCTCATCACGTAATCATCTTAGTTTATGTAAAAGATTGATGGTTCTAAGTTGACGAAAGTCTTAATATTTAATAGAAAACAGAAATAAACATTAAAAAAATGCAGATTGAATGTAGGGACAGTTTTCCTACACCGTGTGGAATCTAATCAATCGGCTGTTTTCAAACAATACTAGTTTATTACATGCACGAATTACAGGTTGTGAAGTTTATTATTTGTTTTGATGCTATTAAGGTTTGAATGGGATCTGGTGCCAGCAGCATTGGGACATGTATATGCTAAGTGCTAACAACCAACAACATAAGGGCATTCAAATTGATTTTTACACTTGGACAGTTTTGATGCTTGTTAATTTGGACGATTTGTTTAATGCAGACTTTGATAAAGTTAAGGATAACAAACATAATGCATGTTTTATGTTAAACTGGACTAAAAGTAATAAGAGAAAAGAAGAGTGATATGTTGTAACTTTGTTTTACACTTGGAATTCAACTATTCGTTTAAGTTTCATATAAATTAAATTGCTCTTTTAAATATGTCTTTAATACTATATATTATGCCCAGTTTGATTAGATAAAAGTTAAATTTCAGTAGATTTTGATATAGAACGTGTGATTGAAAAGTTATGGATCCCAGAAAATATACAGTTAAAATTAATTAATGACTTATTTAAAATTCTAATCTACAACAAACATGGACCATATCTTTGGTTACATATTTAAAAGGTCAACCCTATCAGCAAGAATAGCCCAAACTCATTTTTAGTAGCCTTGGCTCTATTATATGCTGATTTTTGTATTCAAGTTCAGCTTGACTAGTTAAACGAAACTATATATACCATGGTGCCGGCTAAACAAAAACAATATCGCTGAAATTATACAATTAAATTATTAACAAAAATTTGTGCTTCTAGGTTTTTCATAGAAACTTGATGAATCTAATCTACCTATAAAGAGAATATTGACTACGAAATTTAAGTAAATAAAATTACGTCTTCACTTTTTCGTTGAAATTAAGGAAGACTGTTTATTAGTACGATTTTCAGGCATTAGCTGTCGAGCTGATTCCCAAGTCAAGCCGATTAGTGGCAATTTGCACGATGAGTCTTTCTCAAATCTCAGTCTTTAGGTTTGACTGTGCATGCAGGAAATTACCAAGAAATATGGCAGGCGGCTTAGGCTTAGTCCATTCTAAAAGAACAGTCTAAATTTGACTTGGCCCAACTAACTTGACCCAAGAACCCCTCTCTTGACACGTGTACCAAATATTTCAACATAATATATATAAAAAAAAGATTTAATATTAGAAATTTTGAACGAATAGCGATCGTCACACGTTCCTACTCCAATGTATACATGTCTATATAAGTGGTACAATAATATTCAAAAATCATGACTACAAGTTTCACTGTTATCTATTTATTAAGAATTAATGTATATTTTTTTACTTTCCCTAAGAACAAATAAATTCAATTGTGAGAAACTTGACGAAGACAATTTAAATAAATAAAATTTGTCTACATCCTTGAAACTTGTGTATATATACAAACCTTTATGCCCCTTAACCAATCCTCGTTGCACCCCTTTACTCCAACCTTTCCCTACACCTTTCAAAAAAAAAAAAAACTCCTCTTATTTTACAACCTAAAATGGGTCGAAAAAACAAAGTATTTTTAATGTTCTTGATTATACTTGCTTCTGTAGTGTCCTCTACTCATGGTAGAAAACTCTTAAACGTGCAACACGATACAACTAAGAAGATTCTATTTTTGGACGAAAGTTTGTATTTGAATGCCCTTCCTAAGGGTACAGTGCCTCCTTCTACCCCGAGCAACAAGAGCCATTCCGAGACAGTCGACGAAAAGCTGGTTGAGCACAACCTCATGGCGGTCGATCGGATTCTCGAGTCGGTTCCTAGTCCCGGAGTGGGACACTAGTCTCGTCACAGATTATTTTTCTACCTTCACAATTTTTGATATTCTTTTATTGCTGATTATAAAGGTTTTTGTAATCTACTTTTATTCTTTTATTTATGGATTAAATCACAAAATTTGAATCCCAGTAGATTGATAGGTCTTCGAAGCGGATATTGAATATGTACGAGTTTGTAACTAATCGACAGTGAAAATTATTACTTTTCTGGATAGACTTGATAAGATTCAATTTTAATTTTAATTTTAATTATTCTGTTTGTTTGTTTATACATCATTGCATGGTTTGTAAAAATTTTGTGTTGAACCCTCCCTCTTCGAAAACTTAAGTCGCTAAAAACAACAAATTTATGCAGTTGAAGGGATGGATTTATTTTTGTCATCAAAGGCCTTGCACATACTTGAGTTTTCTCAATTTTAATATTATATTGAATTACTTTTTTAAAAAAATTAATGATTAAAAAAGTAGATATTTTTATCAAAATTAAAGAAGAAATGCACGAGATGAAAAGTCTCGTATCTTAATTTATTTTTGTTGGAAAAAATGGTTTGGTGGCTGACTTTGGAACTATATATGAATGGGACCCAATTGTTCATTTTGGAATATGAAAGTTGATTTGTGTTCTACTCCGTGAGTACATCAAAATCATATATTTACTTGCCAAAAATAATGTTCGGGTGAATAAGAAATTGATGCTCAAAGTATGCCATGTGAAAGGAGTTTATGTG
>CAIGRB010016002.1:0-37075 GCA_903798255.1 Fraxinus quadrangulata | reverse complement strand
GGGTTGGAATTTATCCAAACCGACCAAGTTGGTTTTGGATTCGAGTTGAGCTCCAAACCAATCTATCCCGAACCATGTTTACAAATGTAGTTACATCAATCACTAAGAAATTCAAAAGATTCCTTGTTAGTCACTGAACTTTACAAAATATAATCACATTCATTACTTAGTGATTAATGGGAAAACTTTTATAATTCAGTGATTAACGAGAAAACTTTTGAAGTTAGATGACCCCCTAAAAATCTTATGCGAATTTAAGTGGCCAATTAGGTAATTAATCCTAAGTACAAATGAGGAGTAAACTTCTGTTGTAACCTTGTAGTATACAAATTTAAAACTCTTCTTTGAGCATTTCATATCAATAGAATTATTACCCATATCTTGACACGTTTATACTTGTTTTTATTCATAACTTGCAAAGGTTGATATAAAACCATTGATTTCAAGGTTAATATAAAATCATTGACTTCTTTTTTGAAAGCTATTTCTATCCAGTAATGCCATGTGTACGGGGTATAACTTTACAGGAGTCTTACAGGCTCCTCACGAAAGGGGTGTGCCCCACCCTTTATTTTTTCTCTTTTTTTAGTATTTTTTTATATATGCTTGTGGGGCCTACCCCTTTTGTGATGGGTCTTCACAAAGGGCATTACTCATTTCTATCTACCATTTCTTTTCTTTTCAAGAAAATAAGTATTAATTGCAAACTCGAGAACCAACCCTCAAAAAGAGAGTCTCGACTCTGACACGATGTAAGAGAAGATGGCTAATCAACCCCATATTTCATGGATTGTGATTAGAAACATCCTTTATTTTATGGAATAGTAACCAATCCCCTATAAATCTTCCAAAAGTATCTAACTTATCTTTTTGGTACTTTTGTATGAATTGGTTAAGTAATATGCAAGAATGATAGGATTAATGATATGATGACTGCTTTCTGAAGTGATGCATAAGGTCATTATAGATAATTAACCCTTTGAAAACCCATATTGCACGGAATCATGATCAAGTAATATAGTGATGAATAAATTGTTGAACCCACGATGATTATGTGTTAGATCGAGTTAAATTAATTACAACTTTAATTGAATAGCAAACAAGATGTGATTTTTCTATATTAATCCCTAAGTTATCAATGAAACTAGTGAAATCAAATAAATGTGTTTTTCTAATGCGTGAAATGTATTGCTAAAATGTTGAATCCTCCTTATTATTTCATTTTTAGTATAACAATTAAAGTGACAAATTGAAATTATTCATGTTGGCCAATATTTCTAATTTAATTGAAAGTCTCTCTCAATAGCAATTAAATCTATTATTCTCATGTGACCTTTCTATTTCTCGATAAAAGATGTAAACACAATAAATATATTAACAAGTGCAAGAACACCTATTGAAATCATATAAAATATAGAAGTATATATCTATCATCTACCGAACTAGGGGTAGGCAAAACTCGATCGAACCCGCCTAAACCGAACCAACCCGACCGGTTTGAGTTAGTTTTTTTGTTGTTTTTACATGGGTTGGGTGGGTTGGCTATGTAGGCGGGTTGTGTTGGGTCGGGTTACGGGTTACGGGTTAACTCGTGAAAATCGAATAAACCCGTCTAACCAAATTCGCCTATTTTTTTTAAAGAAAAAAAGAAAAAGAAAAGAAATAAAATATCTAAAAAGTAAAAGGAACCTAAAAAGTATAAGTAGATAGTGTACCTATAATTACTTTGGTGTATTTTAGAGGAAGGGTTTATTGTTCTTCACACAAGAAATGTAATATAAGTTTTTCATGTTATATTAAATGCACTTTGTTCTTTATAAGCTCGACTAATGATGATTGAATAAGATAATAGTTAATTTTATTTATTTATTTACTATTTAGTTTTGTCTATTCAAATTTAGTATATAAAAAATTGGATAACTTTAATTTTTGTTGACAAGTCGTTCCAAACCGACCAACCCAACCTGACCGATACTTGATTGGGTTGGGTTTTAACATTTACATGGGTTGGTTGGGTTAAATTTTTATCAGACCGATCATATTGGGTTAAGGCAAAAATCGATCCAACCCACACCCACCTGTGTATTGAACCTTACGGTATTTATTATATTATGCTTATTCTCTCTCTCGATAATAATAAAATTTATTAGCAATTCAATTGGTAATCAAGCAATTGAAAAGAGCTATAAAACGATAATAAATATCCACAAATCAAACCAAATTAAAATCAAAATAATTAATTAAAAATTAAAAATATCAAAACAAGTGTTCATCTTATTCTAAAAAATACAACAAATCGTGTTAAATGCATAGAATATCACTCAGAATTGTGAATTAATATATAAAGGAAGATGAATCTTGATGTTCTTGATTTCTTCAAATTAATCTTCAATAATTCATTCGCTTCTTTGCCCATAAATCCTAGGTTAAATCTCCGATTGATGAGTTCTTGANTTATTTTAATCATAACTTGCTCTTCCCAATATCTGATTGAGGCGATTTAAAATGTGTTGAAAAATCAATTCAAGGTGCTACAACTTTTCTAGAAGTATAATATTTCCAATTCGAACATCTACTATGTCAAAAATGGGTCTCACCTTTCGGTTAAAATTTTGGAATATAACTTGTGCGATTGGAAATTGATTTGTGATAATATTTTAATCATATTCCATTCATTTTTGACTTTTAATTCCATCTATTGTCTCCTAACAATTTTCAAAATATCGTCTTGTGGTTCGAATCAACTATTGAATATTTGCAATTTGATTCTCAAACTTTGGATTTCTCCACTTTCCTTGTTTTTTCTTTTGTTACTTTTAGTTACTCGTACAACCATTGAGTTTTATCTATTTAACATAAAATACAATAGTTTATGATATATTTTGTCAAAAAAAAAAACTCCTAATTATTGATATTTTAGGCCCCCAATAAGCTTTTAAAATTAGTGATTAGTGATTTTTAATTAGGGTTCTTAATATTTTTCTAATGAGGAGCCTAATCAGATTACAAAGTGAAGAAAACAAGTCCGATGAAGATTATCGATTGTCTTTCTTGTTGTCAGCTTATGCATTACCATTTCATGGGATGAGGCTTTTGCAAATCATTCATCACACTTCCATTTATTAGACAATTAATTTTATAATAAGAAGGACATCCACTTCATTTGTTCATCAACAACTTTTCAAGTGTAAAATTCAGTTATTTATATCTGTAATTCCAATGTTGTGTGGACCAACATAGTATTTCTTGCTTGCTGAAGTGTTGGGAACTGTGATGAGATATTTATTTGGAATTTTTTACTTACAGATCTAATATTATGTACTCGTAAGCACATTCGAGTCTCCATTCAATATATGTTAGCATTTAGATTTCTGACTTTCCTTTCACCTCGCTTAACAGGTTTGATACTGCAAATAATATATCCCGGTTGGTTGGCATGGATTGCTGGGAATATGATGAGGCACTTGCTGAAAAAATTTGTACCTATACTAATCCTCAAAAGAGGCATGCGGATCGTGGCATTTGAATTCCTAACCTTCAATTTTACTAGAAAAAAAGAATTGTCCTTAACTGTTCATGTTCTACCCAGGAATACACTTGGGGATCCCTTTTCAATGTTTTTTTTCTTCTGTCATTTTAGTACATATCAAATTGTATCGACAGATTCTTGTCAAAATTGTTGTTAACTGCTGTCTGCTCATGTGTCTTGCGCGCGACACTGTTCACAAGGCATAAGGAGTGATGAAAAAGAAAAAGAAAAAGAAAAAAAGAACAGCTATCTTTAATTGCTGGGAACTGTGATGATGATACATTTGTTTGTTTTATACATGGTCATCAGATACAGATTTTATACACATCTGAATGCATCAGATGGTATATAATCTATTTAATATTAATTAATAGATTTTGATCGTGTACGCGTACATGGAACTTTCACATGACAAAACAAACAAAAAAATTGACAGGTTTTGGCTCTTATTTTAGTCTCCCACGACCCACGCTTTATTCCAGAAATCTGAATCTCTTGAGCTTAAAGAATCAGGTATTATTACTTCTGTGTTAATCATCTTTTATCCATTTCATGCAGTTTGTGTTCCTAAATTGTTTGATATGCTAGAATTTTGTTGTCTCAGCATCTCTTTATGAAACTATACTATTTTATATGTTTGATATTTGTACTTTGTACAACACATTTTACGTGACCAATTAATGAAAAACTAGGAACAGACTAAAAGAGAGTTACTTTACATAACACTTCCTACCCAGAGAGAAGAATGTTCGCCTACCACTATTTAGTTTCCAGTGTCTTCACATCCAAGTGGAAACTCTTACTAATGGAGTGCCCTTCCATTCCAACACCATCTCATGTTCTCTGTGTCCTTCGATCTTCACCTTGTATTCATTCTCTCTTTCGTTCACAATCTGCTTAGCTTCGATTGTGCTTTGTTCGCTCAGTTTTCGGCCCTCCAATCCGGTTTCTGATTGAAGATCAGAATTTTCCATCAATTTCTCCGAGTCTAGAAACCAATGAAGGGAACTCATATAAGGTACTAGAAAAAGACTCTCCAAGGCTGTTCTGGCATCAGCTAGATGAACTGGGAAACTCTGTTCTAATGATTCGAATAGGGCTTGATAATGCATCAATAGTTTGTCCAAGAATGAACTAAAACCAGAAGAAGTTCGTGAACAAAATTCTGTTTCTCCATAACCAAGAGTCACCATTCCTGCGGAGGCTCCATAATTGGCTAGTATTTTCTTGGCTACCTGTAGAAACTTAGTGGCATGACTTCTTTGACTCCTTCCAGTCATGTGCGGAAGCCTAAACATGCAGTTGAACACTAACCACTCTCTGGCTCGTCCTCTTTTCTTCGTCCTGGTTATTTCACTTGCTAGATCTGAAACACTCTTTTGGTCAATTTGTAGTTTCAGACCATGTTCTCTTGCAAGATCTTGGAGCCGTTGTTTCGTTTCTTCAATGTCCCAACAAGGATAACTGCATTCATCATCTGATTTTATCAATGTAAATTTTAGCGCCTTATGCATTCGACTTATGGCCTCAATGACTGGAGGCCATTGTATCGCTTCTCCAATATCAAAGTCAACTATGTGAATTGTTTCTGCATCATCTGGCATAGCTTCTAGAATTGCCGAGTTGGCAACAAAATGAGCCAATCTCCCATACGGAAGACCTTGGTAGAATGCCTTGAACGCAGCTGTAAAATTCCTGAGTGATTCTTGTCTCAGATAATCCCCTTGATTCTGTTTCAACTGGAATAAATAGAAAGCTATCCTTTCCATTGTCTTTCCGAGGGGATTGCTCTTCTCCTCTATAGAGTTTACAATCACCCGGGCAAGCTCCTGCTGTCCATTCTCTGTGGCCTCTCCATAGGCCTTTATTAGGTGATGGAGACTCGTTTCATTGTCCATTTCCATGTCCCCTGGCAACGTATTTGACCCATTCGTCAATGGAAACACCACTGAATCCTCACTGGATTCCAGTGAAAAACAAGGACTGTATTCTTCTCCATACATGGGGACCATAGTCAAATAATTCCCTTCATAATCACTTTCATTTGCCCATCCACAGATGTCTGCAAATTCTCCACTTGAAATAGTCTCCAATCCCTCCATGGGTGAAGGGATGAAAATATCATCGCTCAAATTTGGAAGATCAAATAACTCATCAGAAAACATGGTTGGAACATTTGAGTTTGAAGAAATAACAGATGATTCTTCAGGTGAAGTTAGTGAAGAGGAAAAATCTAGATTGTCCCACATCAGAAAATCCATATGAGGATCATAAAGTCTTGATTGATCAAGATTTGAGCATGGGATGTCAAAGGTTTCCCAGGAGGGTAGAATTCTCTCTGATTGCATCATTTTCTCGATTGTACTTGCAGAGGAGCAGGTGTGTTGAGTTCTAAAGTCAGGCTATCATTTATATATATCAATTTGGGGATAGATTTTTACACAATTAAACAGTAAATTATAAATGGAAAGACTTGTCTATTGGTGCTCTTATTATAAAGAATTTTATTCTGGTAAAGTTCCATGAGAAGTCCTCTTTCCTTCATGAAGTCTTCTTGGATGTTTACATGCCTAATATAATATTAATATTTAATCAATAATTATCAATAACTTGTGATTAGTAGTCTACTTGGGACCCACAGGTCTCCTTCATGGTTAAGGATTAATATGTTGTTAATCATATGTAGACACACAAGTCTTCCTAATTCCCCATATTAACAGCCTTTTTTGATAGGGAATGTTGACATTAATTTTGTGTTAGGTAAATCTTGATTTCAATATTGTCTTAAAAAATTACTCTAGGACAAATGGAGGAAGTCAAAATTCTTATCTTTTTTTTTTCTTTCTTTGAAGTCTATATTCATGATTATCAGGAATAAGTACAAATAAATTTCTGTTATATTAATAGAATGTAACAGAAGTTTGATGTAAAATCATTATGTTGATGGTAGCCTCTGGAGTGTTATAACATTAGAACAATATTTTTTTATCCCTTATTTATATATATATCTTCTTTATTTATGTATGATCGCATCGATAATATCATAATTTATGTTGATGGGATGATCTCCCATGATATAGTAGCTGATGATTGCTAAATACAGTTGAAATATAGTTTAAACTTTATTCGAAGAGAGAATTCTTGGCTATTGGGTGCAAACTCGAGAAATCAACTCAGGAGAAAGAGTCTTGACTCTGATACCATGTAAAAGTAGACGGATAATCAACCCCATATTTCATGAACTGCGATTGGGCATATCCTTTATTTTATGAAATAGCAATCAATCCCCTATAATCAAGGGATGATCTTCTAAAAGTATCTAACTCTTCCATTAACTATTTGGCACTTTTGTATGAACCGGTTAAATAATATGCTTGAATGATAAGATTAATGATATGATTACTTTGCTTTTTGAAATGATGTTTATTAGGCTCTGTTTGTTTTGAATTAAAATCAAAATTTAATCTAAGTCAAAATTAAACAATCAATATTAAACATATTTTTCATGAGTCTCGCAACTTTTTAACCACACGTTTCAAAAATTTCTATCACAATCTACTAAAAATCTAATTTAATCTCCACCAACCACCCACTTAATCAGAACGGTTGTACATGTTGTGATTAGATGGATAATCTTTTAAGTGATTAGTGATTGGTAATTAGGGTTCTTAATATTTTTCTAATGAGGGGCCTAATCAGATTACAGAGTGAAGAAAACAAGTCTGATGAAGATTCTCAATTGTCTTTCTTGTTGTCTGCTTATGCATTGCCTTTGCGTTGAGGCTTTCGCTAATCATTTGATCATAATTCCAATTGTAATCAAATGAATATAATAATCAAATAGATATTGATTTGGTTTGTTTCAATCGACAACCTCCCAAATTTCATTACTTAAATCTGTAATTCCAATGTTTGTGGCATCATCCCTTTATAGATTTGATACCAACACAATAGTACATATCCCTCTTTGAGTTAATTGTTGGGAACTGTGTGATGAGATATTGATAATAATTTTGTATGTTACATTCCAATTCTATATTTGAAAAGAGCGCTCGGTTTCTAATTAAATTTTTTTTTATAACTATCTAGTTGATGCAGGACGGAAACGTGCATCATAATAAAAGTGTCTTGTTCGTAACACACAAACGATTGTTTACTCGAATTTCATTTGAATGGACGTGATAAATATTTGAAATTCATCAAATAAATATTGGAATCCACCAATAAACAGGAAAACTAAAATATTTTAAAATAATTCTTAATCAAAGTGAAATTCTAATTCTATAAACAAATCCAAATAAACTAAAAAACTATTAAACAAACCTCAATAAAATTAAAATATTGTAAAAATGACGAAAATACCCTTAAACGACTCAAAGCAGAAAAACACTAAAATAGAGCTCCAAATGATAGAATTTAACCCCAAAAGTTAAACATCATAAAAAATAAATATGCCCATATATATATACACACATCACAAATACGAATCAACCAAATATTTTGTCAAAAATATGATCGAGCTTTTGTTCGAGTCCCATGTCAATAAAATAATTTTGCATGTAAATTGAAGATTTTTCTTACTTTTTAATGAAACAATCTCCTAAAAAGTCCAATTTGATCTGATCCCCATCTGATTCTTTTAGAACTCCTACCAAAAATCTTATTTTTATTGTTAATATCTCTGAATTATGTTCACTTTTGCGTACCGGGTATAAATTAATAGGGACGTCTTTATAGAGGACTATTGATGCAAAAAGGATAATAATGAGAAAGATGATTAACGCTTCGAAATTGGATATAATATAGGGATATGTCTTTTATTTTATTGAAATACGAAGAAGTGATTTAACGTTTCATACTCTTCATTCTTCTTCACAAATAAGTAATAAAACAGTCACTTGTGTAAAGAGTTGGCACATTGTACATCTTTGGATGTTTTAAACTTAGATGTGTAAATTGAGTAGAGTCGATATACCTTTTATAACGACAGGATCGATGTAGATCACTCCAAAAATTATGTAAACAGTTACTCGAAATTTCACTCATCTTTTGTTTACTTTAATGGAAAACCCTCTTCTTCCAGCATGAATTGACTTTTGGATTTTCTGACAAAATACATTACTTTTAATAGTTGTAAATTCTCAAGCCTGGTAATTTCCCATATTTAATAAGTCAAATAATAAAACAAACCCAAAATTCCAAAAATTGGCTTTTCATTAATATCTGACCTTTAAAAGAACAAGAAGCCCATATTTGGAAAGAAAAAAATCTAAAATTTTAAAAATTTTGGCATTGAAAAATGGAGTCTCAACTTCTATAAATTCCATAAATTACAATCTAGTATTGAAATCCTATATATTTACTTACTTGTGTCTTTTAGTAATAGTGATTTATAACTTGTCTATATATACTTTTGCCTCAATTTATCCTCAATAGGTGACATGTCTACGTATATTCTAATTTCTTATAACTTTCTAGGATAACGGTAAGTCTTCTCCCCGTTGGTGAGATTGGTCACATTCATTTGTTTTTTATCCAACTGCTCGATCGATGATATATTAATAGCATCGTCCATTCCTTAATTTGCTCAAATAACCTGTGAGTACTATTTCGTGTTTTTTGGGACAGTTTCGATTTTGCTTTAAGTTTGCAAACTTCTCATGATAGGCTAGAGGAGTGAAAAAAAACTATTATTAAGATATTGATTACATTATAACGTTCAAAGTTAAGGGTGGACCATTGCTTGGGCTAGGGAAGTATTAGTCCACCCTAAACCTGACCCAGCAAGGGTGGCCCAATATATTTATTTTTAAATTATATTTAGTCCACCCAAATGATAAATTTGTATTTTCCTTTTTCATTTATGTTGATGGAATGAAGATTTGAGTTTTCAGAAATTAAAAATATATCATTTGGAGGAGAGTGCGATGTAGTATATGCGATTTTTTATTTTTTGATAATTTCAAAATGTCAATCTCTACTAATATTTTTGTCAAGGTTCACTCATTTTACGAGATGCATCCTAGTATATAGATCAAAAGGCAACACACTCATTAGAAGATTGGGTAAGACGAGAAGAGTTCTCGATAGACGATGTCTTATAACATGGGGAATGTGGATAGTGAAGTGACAAGCACAGGTACTCTTTTTGCTAGGGCATTCACTTGGTGGTATTTTTAAGTGCTCGTAAGAGCTAAAGAAACAAAAACTTCAAATTAATTGAAATGCATTGAGTCGGATCATGTTAATTTACCACTTTTTCAGTTGTGTTATCAATATATTTATTATTATTATTATTACCTCAAATTATATTTAGTCCACCCAAATGATAAATTTGTATTTTCCTTTTTCATTTATGTTGATGGAATGAAGATTTGAGTTTTCAGAAATTAAAAATATATCATTTGGAGGAGAGTGCTATCTAGTATATGCGATTTTTTATTTTTTAATATTTTTAAAATGTCAGTCTCTACTAATATTTTTGTCTAGGTTCACTCCTTTTACGAGATGCATCCTAGTATATAGATCAAAAGGCAACACACTCATTAGAAGATTGGGTAAGACGAGAAGAGTTCTCAGTGGACAATGTCTTATAACATGGGGAATGTGGATAGTGAAGGTGGATAGTGAAGTGACAGGCACAAATACTTTTTTTGCAGGGCATTCATTTGGTGGTATTTTTAAGTGCTCGTAAGAGCTAAAGAACAAAAGCTTCAAATTAATTGAAATGCATTGAGTCGGATCATGTTAACTTAATTTATCACGTGTATAGGCCACTATGCATATATTTTTACAAGATACTTGATAAAATTAAGGTCGGAAATGAAGAGCAAGCATCAAAGAGAGAAAGGGAGGTCTCACTATACTTTTATAGCTTTTTCTATGTGATTACTTTCGTAACAATGTCGTTTCATAATTAATATTAATGTAATTTATTTTATAAGTAACAAATGAATCGCTTATAAGAGTCGACACCTTCCACCATAGACGAGTGAAAAAAAGCTATCGATAAGATATTAATCCCATCACAACATTCAAAAATTTCATGTACTCAAAGATGCTAGTGTTTTCTTTTAGAAAATGTTTTGGAAACTCTAGAAGACATTTCAGAAAATCCAAAAAAAAAAAACAAAATTACATTATTTTATCTCTTAATAAAATTTAGAAACTTTGGGAAATTTTGATCTAAATTATTTGCTATCATGGATTAATAATTGCACATTATTATGGACTCTTTGTACACGTCGACCTAGAATTAACTTAATCCCTATTCTGTTCTCATTTTCTAAAACTCATTTTCAATCACATATTTTATGAGATTCAAAACTTTTATAAATTTTTCAACCTCGTATTTCATTAATATTTATTAAATTCATGCTTTAATTCTTATACTTTCAACAAAATTAAAGAGCAATTAGAGTTGTAATTAATATTAAATACCTTTTTTAAAATTAAATATTCTATCTATAAAAATAAATTAAAACTTTTTATACAACATTTCCAAAATATTTTGTATCGTTTCATCATAAATAAAATTTTCACTTGTCATATTCTGTTTGACTTTTCCATTTATGTAACCAGTGTATAGCTCAAGATCAGGCAACGCACTCGTTTAGTGACCGACATAGTACCCTATTTTCCATGGAGTTTTTGTCGTAAAACATGGTACAATGTGATGAAGCTAGCAGAAAAATTAAGCTAATGTCTTCAATTTTTGAGGGAAAATAAAATTTTAAAAGAAAAACTGAAAACAAGAAAAATAAATTTGAAAAAGAATCGTATTTAAAAGAGAAATTGAAAAAAAAGAAAAAAGAAAAAAGAAGTGAAGCACTTTCAACGCCATGATTACCTAAGAAAATGTGTCGATCTCAGACTTTTAATTTTTCATTTACGCGTTACATCTCAATCAACCTTTGCCCCTTTTCAAATGGTTCTACTCATTCATAAATTGGACCACCACTGCACCAACTATGACCCCTTCCTTTTTTCGTCGAATTAAAAGACATTTCACATGACAAATTAATTCTAATTGTTGTGCATTAATTGCCTATGTAGACATTTCCTTTAAAAAGTCACCTAGCCATTGATCTCTATACCACCAAAAAAAAGAGAGAGAGGAGAGAATGATTTATTTTTTGTGAGTAATTCCTGACATTTCAAGAAATAAAAAGTCAATGTTTGACTTGGTAACGGAAAAATTAATGAATAGAAAGTTCCTTAAACTAATAATAAGTCAAATAAAGGTTGATTTGAGTAGAAATTATTGGAGTTTTTATACATGATTTCAAATTTCATTATTTTTAATTTAAATTGACTAATATTTGAGAAGTGATTATAAGTTGTGAGTCATGCACAATATGTAAATAATAAATAAATTATAGCTGTAATTTCTATAAAATGTCTGATTAGACTGATTGAGTACGATTTTCCGCTATATCTCTTTCCAACTTCCTTTACATCTAGGTTGGCTGAATAATTATGTATTTCAAATTTCATTATTTTTAAGTTAAATTGACTAATATTTGAGAAGTGATTATAAGTTGTGAGTGATGCACAATATGTGAATAATAAATAAATTATAGTTGTAATTTCTATAAAATGTCTGATTAGAAATTAACGACTGATTGAGTACGATTTTCTGCTATATCTCTTTCCAACTTCCTTTACGTCTAGGTTGGCTGAATAATTATGTATTCTGTCCCCCCGACTCAGTCCTTGGACTGCCAATCAGTGCCAATGTGTTGACTTGTCCTTTGTGTCTCAATATTCTTTATATAAGTCTATCGTTCAATTTGAGCTGAATTTAAATTTCCTCCATGGCTAAACCATTGTGTTCCTTAGGTTTTCTTCTCTTTTTCTGCAGCCTTCTCTTGAAATCTCAGTCCATTGATTTTGTATACAATGGATTCAGGGGATCAAATCTTGTCCTAGATGGAGATGCCAGAATCAAGGATAAAGCACTACAACTTACTGATAGATCCCTGAATGTAATAGGCCATGCATTTTATCCTAAGCAAATTCCTATGTTCATAAACAGTAGCCCTAATGCCTCTTCATTTAGCACTCATTTTGTATTCCAAATTGTCTCTTCTGATTCTGACAGAGGGGGCTATGGCTTCGTCTTCATATTATCCCCGTCGACACAACTTTCCGGGACCCAGGGGGGACAACTCCTAGGAGTTGTCAACCAATCAAATGATGGAAACTCTACAAACCATCTTTTCATGGTCGAATTCGACACAGTTAGTGGATACAATGAGAAATCAGACAGGTACGGGAACCATATTGGAATCGACATCAACGGATTGAACTCGGTGATCACGGAATCCGCATCATATTACAAAGGGTCGACTCAGAAAAAAGAAGACTTGTATTTGGAGGATAAAGATCCAATCCAGGCTTGGATAGAATATGATGGATTGGCAAAACAAGTGATTATAACAGTTGCACCTTTATCAATTTCCAAGCCAATCAAGCCTCTAATATCTCTACCAATTGACTTATCACCAGTGATAAAGGAATATATGTATGCTGGATTTTCTGCAGCCACAGGGAAAAAGGCAAGCTCTCATTACATCCATGGATGGAGTTTCAAGCTAAATGGGATTGCTGATCCACTTGATGTTTCTCAGTTTTCTGCTATACCAGCTGAAAAATCAACTTCCTCCCAAAATAAGTTGAAAATACTTATTACCACTTTTTCAGTTGTGTTATTTATCTTATTGCTGGCATTGATAATTAATTTTTTATATCAAAAGACTGTGAACTTCGAGGTGTTGGAGGATTGGGAATTGGATTGCCCTCACCGGTTCCGGTACAAGGATCTCCATGTTGCCACAAAGGGATTTAAGAAGGGAGAAATCATTGGAGTAGGAGGGTTTGGAACGGTTTACAAGGGCATTTTACGCGCTAATGGAGCTGAGGTTGCCGTGAAAAAGATAAAATCGAACGACAGTCTAGAAGGAAAGAGAGAATTTGCAGCCGAAATCGAAAGCTTGGGAAGATTAAGACACAAAAACCTAGTCAATCTTCGAGGTTGGTGTAAGAACAAAAGTAATCTTCTTTTAGTATATGACTATGTTCCCAATGGAAGTCTTCATTCTTTACTCTATAGTTCCAAGAATGGCATTGTTTTGAGTTGGGAACAAAGATTCAATATCATCAAAGGCGTTGCGTCCGGGCTGCTATATTTACACGAAGAGTGGGAGAAAGTCGTAATCCATCGTGATGTGAAATCGAGCAACGTTCTGATAGATCACGACATGAATGCTCGACTAGGAGACTTTGGACTTGCAAGATTATACGATCATGGTCAAAATTCATACACCACCAATATTGTAGGTACAATTGGATATATTGCGCCTGAATTGACACGAACAGGGAGGGCCTCGAAAAGCACTGACGTCTTCGCGTTTGGGATTCTACTTCTTGAAGTTGCCTGCGGAAGATTGCCAGTCTCATACGAACCAGACCAGGACGTCATATTAGTGGATCGGATTTTGGATTGTCTTCGAACCGGCAACATTTTCAGTGCAGTCGATCCCAAACTGAATTCGACTTATGTGGTCGAAGAGATGGAATTAGTGTTGGGACTTGGTCTTTTGTGCTCTCATCGAATACCCGAACCGAGGCCTACAATGAGGCAAGTGATAAGATATCTTAACAAGGATGAAATTCTGCCAGTTTTTGATAAATTAAACTCAGTTGGATCCAAGAGAGCTGATCAAATCAGATCAAGATTCATGGCCTTAGGATTAGCTGATGACATTACTGTCACAAAATCATCAATTTACTCATTTTCTGTAGGGGATATGTCTTCTAGTTCATTTGAAATCACTGGCTCTGGCAGATGATAAACAGTTAATTTGTCTTCTAAATTTATCCTTGTTTGATTTTGATTTTTTTTCAGAATCACTTTTCCTTAAAACTCATTTTCAAACACACTTTCTTCCGTTAAATAATTTTGCATGTTCCATAACTTTTCTCCTACTTTTTAACCACGCTCTCTCTAAAAAAAATCAGTTTTCACAAAAATCAATTCTCAAAAGATTAAAACCAAACAAGGGTACATTAGGGTTTAATCAGATCAGAAGTAGGGTAATCAGCCAGTCTGATTCATCTTGTAAGTGTTAAATATATTTGTTTCTTTCCAAATTCCAAGCTAGTATGTGTACTACTCTTACCATTCTATATTATCATTTTTTATATATAATGGTTTGATCATTATTTTCATCGTTAAAATATTTCATCTAGATTGCATGGAGAAAAAATAAAATACAGTACCATACGACTATAATACTATATCTGAAAAAATAAATTTTTACGTGCCTCGGATGTCCCTTCATATACGAATTTGTAGAGGAAAATATTTAGTAACACGAACAAACTATTTATCAATCAAGGTAGATTGCCAAGTCTCATTATGAATTCAATGTTAATTAGGCCTTTATTAGGATCAGTCTTCTATGATTGACTTTTTCTTATATTCATTCTAATTAATTAATTGTCACTTTTTAAATATAGAATTTTGAGAAAATTAGTATGCCTCTACAATATGGACTAACATGATGGCTTAAACACGAATATTTAAGTTTGGATTTGTGTCTTTAAGATTCACGATGGCTTGGTGTCTAGTTCCATTTTTAACTGTCATAAAGTGAAAGTTTCTCTATTATATATATATGAACAATGCTATACGTACGTAGATATTTCACAATTTATATTTTTACAGGACACGTGTGGTGTGTTTTCATTGGACTGTTGGAAAAAAAATAAGAAAATAGACACATACAGATGTTGTCAATGCAGCACCCATATAAAACTTGTAAAAAATCTTCCTGTACAAGGAGAATTATTGTGTATATATATATAGACTTGTTATGTATGATTGTCTCATTCCGTCTAAAAAGACAGTGCAAAAGAAATACTATTTAATAACATGCAACATCCGCTATAGGCAAAAATACTATATTATAATGTTTAACAACATGATTGCAAAGTGAACTCATAGTCCAACCTAATGATGAGCTAAAATATCATATGACTCTTGTTATGCCATATGATAGTTTCATGCCTGTATGAGTCTTAAATTATAACATTTTAATTTTCTTTTGATAAAATATGACCTAATTTGTGTTATGTTGTGTTTAACAAGTAAAACTCAACGATTGTATGAAAAATTGGAAGAAAGAATAGAAAATTGAAGAAAAATGGTGAGAATTGGCTAAATTGAAAGAGATCCGAAGTCCAAGGACTAAAGTGAAAATAATCAAAAGTTGTATCGGAGCTCAAGATAAAGGTTCATGATGTGCTAGGGATTAATTGGATGAGAAATGAAGTAAAAATGATGAAATATAGTCAAAGTACTATCACACATCAATTTCTAACCGAAAAAGTTATGTTTCGTATTTTCAATCTCAGATTGAGACCCATTTTTGGTATAGCAAACATTCGAAATGAAAATTGATATTTCAAGAAAAATTGTAGTTATTTAAATTAGATTTCTAACGCACTTTGAATTACCTCAATCGGATATCGAGAGGGAAAGTTATGACAAAAATATTGAAAATTGTTCACATGTCGAAACCAACCGAGGCACGCGACTCAACCACTTCTGGGACACCCCAAACAAGCTGGCACTCGCCCTGACAATGCCTAGGCGCGATCCTCATCACAAAATGGGGGAAAAGAATCTAATTTTCCTTATTTGGTTTTGGTAACGACTCAATACAACCTTTTTGACATCTTGTAAATTGAAGAGCTCGTCCAGAACGAAAGAGAGCCGATTTTTATCATAGTAGAGCAAGAAAAGAGAGATTTCTACTTTCAAGAAGTGGAATTGCATCGTTTAGGATCGAGTTTCAAGCAAAGAATTGAAGTTTTCACGTTCTTCTCAAGTTTCTTAGTCTTGAGTGATGTCTTTTCTTATTTTTTTGTGTAATTTTCATATGGCAATGTTAGTCTAGATATTTTTATGTATTGGATGGATGTAAAACTTATTGATTTTTAGATTTTAATTCAAGACTTATCGTTTTTAGTTAATTTTCATGTCTATGATTTCATATGTAATAATTATGTTTGTTTTAATGTTTGCGTACCATTAGAAAATATAAGTTGCATATTTGTAGTGTTGAAAAACTCACAATAGATAGAACAATGCATATTTAACACACAAATAATAGATATTAGGGGCGTGTGCAATAGTGTGTGATAATCATATGATTAAATACATATTTTTATATGATCGAATCGTGTTAAACATATGTTTGATATATTTTTAAAAAAATGTTGAATATTATTGGATTATCGATCGTCATGAGCATGTTAATCACACTAATTAACATAAGTCAATAATTAGAACTAGACATCAATATGTGGAGTCAAAAATCCAATACATTCATCTCATATTTGATAAAAACCAATTTTTATTACTTTTGTAGTTAAATTTAGTATAAAAACTTCTTTTGTATTACCACATATCGAATTTGATAGAATTAGTAAATCGAAATTAAACATTATTCCTCATGGGACGATAATTCAATTTACTATTTTATTACTTATCAACGATCTCGTACGCTTGCGAGTTTTGTTCGAAATACTAACATAAGTACTCAATAAATAATTTTTTAACTATAAATAAATTGATTTTATACAAAATAAAATAAGTTACTGGTACAGAATTTTATTTATAGATTGTTTGACGAATGATGAGGTGTCATGCATTTGACCCTTAATTTGAACAAGTGAAATTCAAATAAAGGGCCAAAATACATGCCACCTCAACACCAGTAAAGAAAACTATACAAATAGCATGATTCTAATACAAATTAGTATAGAGATGTCTATATTCTTCATTTGACATATCTAACAGTACCAATCAATTTGCATTAGCCCATGAGGAATTTTTACCCTCACAAATCACAATAGATATTAATAATCATAAGTAATGCTATCTAATATCATTAGTACTACAACACCATCATATGTGTCATACATGCTCAATTAAATTTAGGAAATGGACGACTCTTGTAATTAATCATATCATTTAATGTACTAAGTGCAACCTAAACTCATATTGTAGTATCACTGATGCTAAATATATTCTTTCCGCTGTTTACCGCATGAATCATTCTATACATGTAACTTAGTTGTGCATGCACGTGCAAATAGACATGTAAGGTAGGTCGAGTCCGACCCCACACACCAAAAATGCAGGGAGTGCCACACAACTTCACATGTCTATATGCAAGCATAGGCGTATAGCGCGCGTATGTATGTGTTATTCTATATTTAAATAATCTTAAATAAAACACATTCAAAATTTCCCAAACCAGAATTGAAGAACACTAAGCTATTATAGACTAGAGTAAAGGATAACATGAGTTGCTGCAATTTCATGTCAAATTTGATTTATATAGAATCCATTACTATCAAGTAGCTTCAATTCGATGCATACAAATGCTTTTAGAGCACAATAGAATCCAAGTGTAGTGAATTCTACATATCTCAACAATTCACTACTACCATTGACAAGAAAATAGTGCCTATGTCTATTTACAGAAATTTTCACTCTTCCATTCTATTTCCCTTTTTTCCCTATCCGTTCGCGGGAATAGATCTCGTCCTCCATTTCCCGTTCGCCAGCTGTCATTACTATGACAAATCTAACGACAAGTTGTATATGGACAAGATTGAGACAAGAAATCAAACGAATCACTACTTTGCACAAAAAACAATAATGTGACAACGAATAGATTGCCACGTAAGAATCTTCAAATACGATTCATCAATATTCCATCTCATGTCTCATTTTGTTCATTGGTTCGTACCTGTGCTTTAAGATAAAGTTCAAGTGTATCGGTATGTTTGGGATCAAGACAGAGGGCTGCCTCACAGTCTCGGACGGTGGAAGCGTACTCACAGATTGAATCGTTGAATGCTGCTCGAAGATGGAACAGTTGTAGGTCCGGCTTGAAAGCTATAGCTTTTGTGAGCTCTTTAATTGCTTCGGCTTCCTTATGGTCGTCCATGAAAACTGGAAAGTACATGTGTTATAAACACTTACGTTATGTCCATACAACATAACAAAATAAGAGAAAACTCACACGATTATCCATTATCCAAAAATCATAAAATACTACTGCTTTCAAAACAGAGAAGAGGTTCAAATTGTTTTGACTACAAGGGCTGATACCTGTTTATATTTTTTACTCTATGACTTCGAAAAATTCTATTCAATCCAATGCAACACTATGTCAGCATGCAAATATTATGTGTAGTGCATTGCTCGTTTCTAGATAAATGCAACTATGCAGCAATTGAAGTTTCACAATTTGATCTACCCTAAGGTAAATTTTAGAATACAAATGCATGGATAGGATGTAAATTGGGGATCATGTTGACTCCTAAAGTCAAACGACATGCTCTTGTCTATTGGGAAAAGCCTTAGAGAGGGGCAATAAAACTAGGTTTGTTTGCGGGTGGTTCTGTACGGGGATGACACATGAACCTTGTTAAAGGATATATATCCCACATCGATAAATGATGATAATATAGACCAATTTATAAAGATCTCGGGCTACTCCTCTTAATAAGGTTGACCTTTTAAGATGGACTCCCAAATCTTAACATGGTATCGAGGCCATTATCCTCCAACGAGCGATTCGATCCCGTTAAGACTCTAAAAGTGAGCACGTGGATTTCAAGATTGGTCTGCTCAAATGAGTTACCATATTGCGGAGGCATGTTAAATGATATATATCCCACATCGATAAATGATGTTGACATAGATCAATTTATAAAGATCTTGGGCTACTCCTTTTAATAAGGTTGACCTTTTTAAGATGGACCTCCAAATCTTAACAGACCTCATCATATGATTTTCTTCTGAACCTTATTACGAAAATGAAAGCATTTTTAAGGCGTAAGAACTTGTCAACGGAAATGATTAAAAAATATATACTCAAGTATGACTATTCAGTTGTTAAGTCGAATAATTGGGCACCTTCATCCATACTATAAGTCGTTGCAGAAATTAAAGTGTTGAGGGAGAAAAGGAGCTCTAGGATTTTGCATATATTCAGCAAAGGTAATGGGGCAGCAATTTTTTTTTTTATTTTAAAAAATGCTTAGATTGGACGAAATAAACATTCTAAATTTATTTGTTATAATGTTAGTGACTATTATAGACTCAAAACTCTAGTTTGTAACGGAGGTAGTACATCTAGGTCTAATTTATGCTAAAGTCCCTATCTTCTTCTCTTCTAGTTGCAATTCTGGAGGTAAGGCTGGACGTCGTCCTCTGTGTATACAGTAAGGGATAGTTAGGGAATAGATCGAATTATATATATATATATATAAGGATTTGATCAAACCAATACCACATCAATTGCACTCAAAGTATTCAATTAAAACTATACTACAGAAAGTATACCATAAGGCGAGCGAAAACTTACCGGCGGCTCTGTATCTGTATGGATATGTCCGTAGGGGATCTAATCGTGTTGTTATGCTAAGATCACTTTTAGCCATCTCACGATCACAATATTCCGAACGTTTTTCGTAAGCAGATGCACTGTATCTTGCCTTCTCAATCAACTTTGTCATCTCATCATATGCAGCATTGCGCTGATTTTTAAGATGGTAGACACGTGCTAGTCCCTGATGTGCTCTTGTATGCTTAATGTTCAGGGCATTCATGTAGCAATCAGCAGCAGAATCCAGCTTATCGACATCTATATAGATACTTGCCAGATTACTTAATGCCTGCAGTGCCAGATAGGGTCAAGACTATTGACGATTAAATTAAATTAAATAAAGATGTTACATCTCTAACATCTTAAGCTTTTAGACACAGTAGTTCAACAAAGAAAATGATTTCGATTTTCATTCACATGAGAATTGTATTAGTCTTGTAGAAGATAATAATTACCTGTCCTTTCCTAAGGCCATCTGATGGGCATCTAAGAGCTTCCTCAAGAAGTTCGATAACATACAATGAAGACTCTTGATCTGTAGTTGTTTCAGATAAAATGTAAGCTTTTAGGAAATAGGCTTCAAATGATCTCTTGATTAAGATGGATTCATCAGCTTTTGATATTGCTTCCTTACAATAGCCGGTGTCATATAAAACCCATCCTTCATAGATAAGCCTCTCGTGATCCGAGACTGCATAATTTCGTGCCATTCTCAGACTTCTCATAGCAGCGTGGTGGCAATTTATCCTATAATAACCACATAAATGACTTTTTTCACTAAATTAGGACTATAAAAACTAAAACCAAGGAAAGCATAACTAGTTTCCAAAGATGGAACGAAAATTATAACAATATGAGAAAAGAAACTATAGACTCTTCAACGAGTAAAACATCATGTATATCCTAAAGCTAAATTACTAGTTGTATTTAATAATCTTATCATGATCTTCTATTCTTATATATACACATTCGACTGTAAAAAGATTAAAACTCTGGACCTTTGCAATTCAGAACCAAATCCAGTTACAGCTTTGAATCATCTAAAATGGTTGGTTGAAAGCATAATTAAAACAAAAATCTTAATAGTAGTGGCATCCAAACTTACCGTAGGAGGATGAGAGATTGGCGAAATAGCAAGAGGCTCATCCCGGTATCATTAGCCAACATTTGGTGTACAACAGCTAGAGAACCAATATCATCTACAGACGACCATCTTTCATGAAGTTGTATCCAGCAATCAGCATGACTCCATTGCTGAACATGATGAGATAAGAGTTCGACCAAATGGCAGCCCTGCAGCTTCCCATGAAACATCATGTAATGGGGATCAAGAGTTAGAAGTGCTCGAGTGTCTCTTAGAGCCCCTTCATAATCCATGAGGGAAATTGAAAACCATGCACGGAGCTCAAGGCAATTGGGAGAGACCTTGAAACCGATTATTTTGTTTATCTCAGAGATAGCACCCCCGAGTTTATCCTCCACCATAGAGACAGCCCTATACTTGTATGGATAGGAAAGAGTGGGATCCATTTCAGTAGCGGTGTCCAAATCCATCATCTTCTCTTTTCCATTAGAATACAGCGATCGTTCCTGGTACATCCACCCACAAGGCGTGTAGTCAGAAATGAGGGAGTTCATCAATTTGTACGCCTTGTACTTGTGACCACGCTTAAAATTGGCTCTTGCTATGCCAACTAAAGAATAAACATGACCAGCTTCCACAGCTGCTTCAAACCATTTCTGGGCGTCCTTGTATTCCTCCCTCTCTAGCATCACACACCCTAGCTGATGGAATGCCAGTCGCTTTTGCCAATTTTCACCAGCACAATCTCTCATTCTTTCCAACAACATTACAGTTGTGTTTGATTTCATATCTTCCTCCATTGCTATCTGGCTCAAAAAGTTGTACAACATAAATGAAGCATGCCCCACCAATGCTAGTCTTTCCCATGCCTCTGAAGAGCATAATAGCCTCGTCACATTTGGATTGTACATTGAATTCGGTAGTTCCCTCAAAAATACCTGCAGGCAAGCTGCCACTAAAAGATGTGCAGTCTCCTCTAATCCATATTCAATTAGCAGCATAGCGTTGTCCATATCATCGACCAGAGATGCTAAATGTGCATCACAAGCAGACTTCATTTCCTCACAACAAAACTTATTAGCCAATAACAGAAGTTCCATGACAATATTCGAATCAAATGAATTTACACTCTTCGTCCTACTAAACACCTCTGCAGCTCTCATCACATTTGCTGAAATCCCATTCTGGGTGAAATATATCCTTTCTTTTCGTGATTCCATGAAGTTACCATACAACATTGCTTTGAATGGTCTGGAAATTGAGGCCATGTTATATCTATTACACTTCACCTCATCATCACCAATACAAAAATACATATCATAATCATCATAATCAACATCATCATTAAGACTGAACGAAGTCGAGCATTTCGTGCTTTCATCCTCAAAATTAGCCTCTCCACTTTCCTCTAAAACACGAGGACATGAACAAGGATCATTTGCAGACTCGGGATTGTACCCTGAAACAAGTGAACTCCTCGGGCATTCCATGATCCGCCCACAACAATCCATAGCTGATATACCAATCAATTCGCATTCCCTCCTCTCATACCTCAACCAAGCTGAAAGAACGACCTTAGAATGCACATCCACCGCATGTTGCCTAGCCGATCTAAGACATCTCCTAAACAATTTCGGATCAGGCAACCCCATAAATATCGCACATTGCTCCAGATACAATCCTGATCTCTCAAATTGAGGGCAATTCACCATTTTTCTATAAGCCTCAGCTAAGATCTGCACAAACTCGACAAATTTAAGACACGGCTCAATCTGGGGCTCAATGAGATCCAACTGAGGAAGCCCATAAATCGCCAATGCGCCGACCAATTCATTCATATTCACATTACAATTCCCAGATAAACTATCGTAACGACGATGAGATTTCGACCAATTTGGATTAACCCTCAAATGATCTTGTAGATGTTGCAAGAATTTCTCCCCCACGCCACCTCCACCGCCACCGGTGGTGGTTGAATTATTAACAGAGTATACTTGGGTACCCTTGCACCCGTCCATCATCTTCAAACTACGCATTGTAGTAAATATATTATTCTGCATCTTGACTCACTCGAAAATCCAAAAATAATTACAACAATTACATAAACAAAAAAATAAAAAAAATGGTGAAAATTTTCACAAAATGAAATCCCAAATCCCAGAAAAGTGGAAATAAAAAACTCACAAATTAATCTTGCAAACACCACCGTGTGGAGAGAAAGAAAGAAAAAAAAAACCTTCAAATACAAACAACAATGGTGTTGCAGGAGATTGTTATCAGTTTTTTTCAAAAAAAAAATAAAATTGGGTTTTTATTTTTCCCTATTTCTTTCTGTTTTATTTGTTTTAATTACTGAATGATCCTCAACGATAACAAATGGGGTTTGCCCGTGGCCTGTAAACGGCCACACTCTTTCCCCCTTTTCCTCTCTTTCTCTCTCTAAATATCTGTATGTATTTATCTACGCGTTTGATTATACAATTGCTTCTTTCAAAGATGACATTACAATGTAATGGGCGTCTGAAGATCCGCTAGAAAAGGACAGCCGCTGAAGAAAAAGGCAGTGTATGAGAGTGCATTTTCCCTTCCTCAACATTCGGAATTTTTTTCATACTATTTTTAGTAATTGTAGGTGGAATTTAAGAACATGCAAAATATTTGGTCTACATCATCATTTACGTAATTTGATTTATGTGGTATTCAAAAGAAAGTATGAAAGTTTTTTTCTTTTTATTTGATTGATGAGATTTTGATTTAAGTAAATATCGACACATCATCTGTTGATAAACAAATTTGTAAATTATAATCTAAATGTAACACTCCACTTTTGTCGCTGCATAATATTATTCTACTTATTTCAACATATTAACTAGATTATATAGTAATTGAATATTTTAAGTTAATTTTATTTACTTATTTGAAACATAGTAAGCATGCATATAATCGATATGAACTAATTTCGTTTCAAACAAAATTATTTACTTAACATGTAGGCAACCAAACAAATAGAGTCGAATTATTAGATAGATTGTCGTAAGAATTAATAAGATGTACATAAATACTGCTACCAAAAAAACTTTAAACATTACAATGCAATTTATAATTAGCAAGAAACGAAAGGAAGATCAATAATTAGTCAATGTTTGATTTAGCTAAAAAAATTGATAAAAAAATTTAAATCAAAGTCAACAATTAATTTTAACTATATATTTTTTTTGGAATCTATAACTTTTGTCGACGTTTTAATAAAATATTTTAATTAATTTTAATTTTTCTTTTTTAAATTTACTGAGAATTTGACTTGTAGTAAAATCAAACAGAGAAAAGGACAAGAATTTATTTATTTGAGGTCAATTAATTGTGTTCTGTGCAGTAAATTAATTCGGAAATTGGAAATATAATTTTGATTATCTCGAGAAGATAGGGTTGTAAACTTTTGACACTTTGTGAATGCATCAAAGACAGTAGAGCAAGATTATTGTTCCATTACAAGGAGCAATAATGTATGGGCGTTACCTATAAAAAAAAAAAAAATAATAAATAAATAAAATAATGTATGGGCATATTTTTGTAAGGGGAAACAGAATACGAAAAATAAATTTTATTTTGATATTTTACTAGGGAAAACTTGATCATATGATATAAGGAAATTTAGTGATTTTTGTAGTATTTGAATTCCTGCTGATGAATCTGTCGTCTAAAAAATAAAAGAACTTTTAATTTGTTTGATAGAAAAACTATAAAAACTAGATTTCTTATTTTAGGTCGTAAGGAAAAATTTAAATTTTCTTATTTTAGGTCGTAAGGAAAATTTGAAGTAAAAACAAATTATTTTTATTTTTATTTATTTTAAAATTTTATTTTATTATTATTATTTTTTTTTTGCGTATTATCCCGTCTAAAATTTTTTCCCGGATCCACCTCTATTTGCTGTCCTCTCAACGTTTTCGACACATTCGCACATCCACTTTTCTTAGCAAATAAGAAGACATCGAGATATAATGTAGTGAGGTGCCATAATTGTATTTGAGGAATAGCACATCTGGTGTATACATTCGATATCCCTCCCAAATATTTAGTTACTATTTGGTTTAGCTAAATATCATATTTTTGATAGATTTTGATAAAAAGTCCATGAAATTTATAGATGAAAAGTTGATAGACGTTATGAGTGATCTCGTAGTTCTTGATTTGTGAAGATCCGTTATGTGCTCTATTTTTTTTTTTTTTACATTGAGGTCGAACCTAAATCGGTGCTTGTGATGAAAATAAATTTTCGAAAATAGGGGCAAAACATGGACTTGTATGTTTGTGTGTGTGTGTGTGTGTGTTCATGTTTGTGTATACGAATGAATGTATATGCAACATGCATCATGTGCCATGCATGGATGTAAAAATAATGTCGATTGATGAGCAATGATGTGTGTACATGAAATTTTTATCGAAGGGATAACAAAATTTCATTTGACAGGACATTGGGGTGTTGAGCAAGAAAAAAAAAAAAAAACGAAGTCATACAGCAGCACCTGTAAAACTTAAATTCTGTACAAAGAAATTAATCCTTGATTGATTATGCAGATTATTAAAGTGATGGTATATTATTAAGAAAAGGAAAAACGACAGACATGCTCATTCTCAAATGATGCCAGATCCGAATTAATAGGCCGACACACATGTTTCTATACAAGGTTTTATAACAATTAATGGTGAAATCAAGTACTGTTGTAGGTTGACTTCACAGATTTGATGTTTGTGATGAATCTTTGCAGTTTTATAGGATTAAGAAATTTGGAATACACTGATAAACTTTTTAACACGTTAAATTAGACACGATAATGGACAAATTCTGTCACCCAATCATTTTTGATTAATAATATTTGAAATAGTATATTTACACTTTTTCTTAAGCTTAAAGAGTTTAGTTAAATTTAAATTTATTATTGTAGAAAATAAATAAAAAAATTTACAAGTAATTTTTATTTAAAAAAAAAAAATCCGACTCTTTAAAGTTACTTAAAAATAACTTTAATTTTTTTTTTTCTAATCTTAGCCGAACATGCTCTAATAAGTTGAAAAAAATATAACCATTAGTCATCAATCTGAATGGCTTTGATAACTATAAACTGAGACAGGAAATTGATATACAACTTTGTCCATTCTTTTTAATGTTTATGTATTAATTTTTATTATTTTACTATTTTCAACCATAATATTCGATTCATTTTGAACTCTTCAACTGCTGGTAATTAAAATATATAAATATTTACATGCAAACAGGGCCAGCCATTCTCAAGGTTTTCCAAGGCCTATAATCACTGAACTCGAGAAGCCCGTGAAAAAGACAAGGAGATTGCGTTGAAAATCAATTTATTATTTTTTTTTTCGTAAATTTTGATAAAAATTGATGAAATATACAATTACAAAATTGATAAAAATTGTGGATCTCATAAAATATATGATTGAAAATAGGTTTGCATGAGTGCCCAAATTCTATTGGAGAGAGAGAGAGAGAGAGAGAGAGAGAGAGAGAGAGAGAGTATCAGTTATACATCTTGCAGGGTCGTACAGAATCTAGAAGAGTCAATAAACGCAAATTCAGTACTATGGCGGACATTCAATTTGGTACAANTTGTTTATTCTTGATTCAAGGGGTTATGAGTTCTTTGGTAGATGTGGAGGTTTGAAGGTTTGTAAGGGTGTCTAGGTTGTATTGGAGGGTACTTTGGTGGACATTCAATTTGGTACAATACCTTCAGAAGCTCGTAAATGGTCGAATTTGAAGAATATAGCTCAGGGGAGTTTAGGAGATATGGATAATGCCGCTTTGTCACCATCACATGTGGTGTCATTGTATTCATTTGCTAGAGACGGACTCAGTGGAACAAAATATGTGAATGCTGATTTTGTTGAGCGTGCTTTAAGTGGATTAGAAGGTGTACAATTAAACAATGAGCATTCTTTAAAAGCATTTGAGTTTGATCCTACTTTGGGGTGTGTTACAACCTAATTTGGTAAATTATAAAATCATTATAAGTTTTGAGAATTTGAAATAATTCTATAAGAATAGTGCTCGGATTCATTGGAAGATGTGGAGTATTGTGTTTTGTTGGATAAATTAATTTTTTGGATATTGTTGAAGAAGTCTGGTTATTACTTAGTAGAATTCGTGTCAAGGTGGAGATTGTTAATAATTGACCTGAATTCCTTATTTGAAATATTGAAGAATTTTAATTGAAGTGTACGTCAATGAGAATTCAAATTTGGAATGCTATTGAAAGTGGGCCCCCACAGTTCCGCATGTTCTATTCGAGTTTTTTTTCGCGTTTTTCATTCCTACTTCGTTTTGGATTCGATTTTTGACATTCTACTTCATCAACAATTCTAAAAGAAGGTTTAGATGTCCCTTACATGTTTCCTATAAATATTAAGTTCTTCTATACAATTTAATAAGTGTGACAAAATAGATTACTAGAATTATAGGATCCATTATAATTTTCTATATTCTCAATTATTTTTGAATCAATAGAATCTCCTAATTCCTCCATCATATTTTTATCTTCTTTATTCTTTTACTTGATCAAATACTTCATTATTATTTGCCATATAACTTTAATATATCATTCCGATTGTTGATTTCACAACAAGTAGGATCAGAGATATGCTGATATCTTGTTTATTTTACAACAATGCACATTATTTTAGACTGATTATTTTTTGCTTTTTAGAATTCAATGATTTCTAATCTTTGAGGATGGAATATTCCCATAAATCTTCAGATAAAGTAAAATTTGAACACCTGTTCATGCATATATATTAGCATGAAACTACAAAAATTAAATCAACTTCTCATCTGTCTTATGAGTTTTCTAGTATTGACCTACTTCAATGGCTTACTGGGATGCCGAAAAAAATCTCAGAAGAATTATATTCAATTTACTTTGAAAGATAATTTATACCATTCTCACATGCTTGATAACTTGAACTAAATGCTATTGGATAATAATGAAGAAGAAAAAACAAAGTTAAAATCTTATCATATGACTTGAGAAGATTAGCTAAAACTGGGTCAATCGCGTTCGTAACCAACGTAAATCATAGTTGGGTTGTACCTTCCTTAGGTGTCAACTTTGATGTTGTTGCTGGATGTTTAAATCAGCCCTATTTTGGCACGACAAGAGGAAATTTGATGGTCCCTGCAGTGAAATTTGCAGAACTAATCATGTTTTTACCCGGAAACATAGGCTTTTTACCCGGAAACATAGGCAGACTGCTCGGCCGTACTATTTAATCCTATATATTCCTGAAGCAAACATGGTCTTCAAATGAAAATTACACCATGTTTAGTGGAATTACAACAAGAGAGTACCATCAGTTGTCAGCTATGTTCATCGGACTGGTTAAGTGCATGGTTGAATAGCTTAAAATGTCTATACAAGAAAGTTTACACAATAAAATTATAAATAAATCCTTTGGTGGTCAAAGTTGAAACCAAAAAGCTACGTATATGAAAGTAACTTATTCTAATTATAATGTTAGAAAAGTAAGCAAAATGGTACTCAACTATAAGTTTGACTTAATTCTAAGCTTAGTCAACATGCTCCAAGTAAAAAATGGAGGCAAATGTGAAAGGGAAGAAAAAATGTTAGAAGACTTCTGGGCTGCTGTGTTTGATAATAGAGTCTCCAGTTATTGATGGAATAAAAAATGGTGGAATTTCCATGCCTGTTTACCATACAAACTTTGGTGGTCCCAAGACTTTTTATTTTTTACGTAAAGAGACAAGAATTTCAAAAGATTAATTTGAACTTACTTGGACTCAAATTTCCTGGATTTTTGCATTCACTTAGAAATTTGAATAAGATATGTAGAATAATGTCTGAAGTTGATTTTGAAGTCTGTGAAAATTACAGGTTAATTGGTGCATTTTATGCAATAATGATTTAAAAATATTATTTTCTTGAACTACTTTCTTTTAAGGTGGACAAATGACAATTGACCTGGATCACATGATATATGATATTTCATATCTACATAGCATCAAAACTAGATGCGCATACATGTATGCATACATACTTTTGTTAGAGAGAGAGAGAAGTCTTCCATCTTCATCTGTAAGGCTTTATTGTTTTTGTTAATATCCATTTGGAGTATGTAGGCTTAAAAAAATCGTTCTTGAACCAAATTTATGGATTTATCATGCTAAGATTGATTATATCTCTTATATTTTAGGATATTAATCATTTAAGAACGTCTAGTGAGAAGAATATTTATTGAAGAGAACTAGAGTTCATATGCTTGAGCTCTAGGGTACCCTAGTTCCACTTTGTAATAACATGGGTATAATAGAAGGTATATACTAGAAAAAGGTCGAAATTGAGCTGATAAAGATGGAGGCAAGCGATGATACTGAATATTCTAAGACAAGCCCTTCGGAGAGAAATGATGATGAGGAAGAAAGTGAAGCGAAAAACGAAGCCAGCAACCCTAGAGATGGAAGAAGCTCAAGTAACAGCACGGTCGAAGAGGGTGAGAAGAAGACAGTGGTAAGGCCTTATGTTCGATCTAAGATGCCTAGACTCCGGTGGACACCTGAACTTCATCTGCGCTTTGTTAATGCTGTGGAAAGACTTGGAGGACAAGAGAGTGAGTTCCATATGAATTCCATCAGAAGAGTAAAATTGGTGGTGATAATTATTTGGATTAGTTTATAGATCTAATAGATTTTATTTATTTTCTATTTTTCTTGATTAATTTGGTGCAGGAGCAACTCCAAAATTAGTGCTTCAGATGATGAATATCAAAGACTTAAACATTGCTCATGTCAAGAGTCATTTACAGGTAGGTGACATTTGAAGAATTTATAATTGAAGAAATCAAGGCATGTATGCACCTATATAGATCAGTTAATGACCAGTGTTTTTGCCATTAATTTCTTAATTTTGTTTGTACAGATGTATAGAAGCAAGAAAATTGATGAGCCCAATGAATGTATGCTTTTTCTATTTTAATTTATCTTTATTCGACACAATTAGGGTTTTCGGTATTCCAATCTTATGCAATTCTTCTAATTACAGGGATGGCAGATCACAGGCTTTTTATGGAAGGTGCAGATCGGAATATCTACAATCTAAGCCAACTCCCTCTTCATTCTATCTTCAGGTACATTTAATTTTAGAAATTCAAACAAAAATTCCTTCACCTTTTCTTTAGAATCCTTGAAGCTTAGTCACTGATGAATAAATTCCAAATTGATCATTCTCAAGATTTGGTGATGCTTCTTGGAATAATTATGGAAAATGGATAAATAACTCGACTATGAGGCAGAATACAATTAATGAGAGGATCTTGGGCTGCAGCAGCCAATATTATAGGTCAGCAAATCATGATATTTGCACCAGAATTTCTTGTTCCAATGAAATATCCACTCGGAAGACTAAAGAATTTGGATCGCTTAACTGGCATGATTCCTGGCTAGGCCAATCTGGACGAAACTCTATTGAGCAAACAATGAATACCCAAAGGCAGACAATAGTAAAAAGAAAGGCGTTAGAGTGTGGCCTCGACTTGAATTTGTCGCTTGGGATAGAATTAAGGGAGGATGATCTAAGGCAGCAAGGTTCACAGTATGATGAAAACATCTTGTCATTACCATTGTACACTCCATCCTCCTCAAAGCTTAAGAAGTTGAAAGAAGATGAGGGTACTAAAATTGAAAGAGGGGCAAGTACTCTGGATCTGACTCTATGAATTAGGGTAATTCTAAGTGAGACGTTGAGGTACTTTTTTTCTGCAGAGAATGCATTTCTTCTTATTGTCTTGTACCATCAATATAAAGTAACAAATATAGTACTTAAGTAGCATGTTTGATAAGGTCAATTGGATAATAGTTGGACAAAAATGTAGAAGAAAAAGTTACATGTTGTCCATCATATTTTCCAGTATTGAGTATCAAATATACATTATTCTTTAGCTGAAAAGTTTCAGTCCTCTGTGTCTTACCAATATCTAGTTGCTTTTATTAAGACGGTCATCTTTAGTAAAATTTTACTTTATATCATTTGAATTGATGATTATGATGTTGGAATATCTACTACTTGGATGAAATAGAATTTTCTTTAAATTTAGGCCTATCAGGAGAGGAAATTTTTTTGGACATGTTAATTATACTGAACTGGACACAACTTGATTGGTTAGATACAAGTGACAATTTATAAGTTGTCCTATTTTATCGAATGCTTCAAATATGCACTATGGTTTTCATATTAAACATTCATATATAGCTGCTCAAGTTGCATATAATCAAATGTGAATCATGTAAACAAGTCATTTGATTACCTTGTATTAAATTGATTAATGTGCACAGATACTTGCCAGTATATGGAAGATTCAATTTCAAAAGTATCTTATAGTTTGTTCAAAAGATCTAGTTACCAATGCCCAAGCTAGGCTGCAAGTAATTGGATAATATTGTAACTATCATATAACACAGCGACTGGCACCAACATTGTACACTAAATGTGATTATTGTTCTCTGCATTTATTTATTTTTTTGTCAAATTGTTGCATCTGAATTAATTTGATCTTTACAAAAGCTAGTCATGGAAGTATATATGGGTAGAAAGGTTCAACAGATTCAAGTGAAGAGTTTTTGGAAAGAAACAAGAATTCAAAATATAGGTTTTGTGCCCTTCTTATCATTTCAAGCCAACAAATTTTGTTGCAGTTTTTACCCGATTTCAACAGTTTATTAAGCCTACGTTTGGTACAGTTTCTTCAAAATTTATTTTTCATCGAATTCGTTTTCAATCACTTATTCTCCCAATAAAATAATTTTGCATGAAGACTTATATATTCTCCTATTTTTTAACCACATACTTTAATAAAAAAATCACTTTTCACAATTTATTCTCAAAAAATCTATGTCAAACAAGCTTTAAGTCACTTGCTGGTACAAGCCACAAGGAACCGGTGAATGGTAACTTTTGAGAAATCAAGTTTTTTATGATTCTTGTTGATTTGCTCATGAGTTCTTTTTTTTTATGAAATGAATAAGAGCTTTATTCAGTTGACATCCCGATGCAACTGTAGCATCAATGAAACAAGGTTCTTCACCCAGCTAACAACTATCTCGATAGTGCAAAAGTGCAGGCTAAACTGTGAGCCACACCATTCACCTCGCGCTATATAAATTGACAACTGATGGACATAAATGAATCTAAAGAAGAATATAAAACAAAGAGCTCTTTCGTTGTGTTTACAGTCAAGTAAGGTGCATGAGAAGTATAATATGATCTAGAATATATTCACTAGGGGCCTGGATGTCAGGGTGGATAATACGGAGATTTCAATATTATGAACCACTCATTACATTTTGGGATTAGCCCATAAAAAGGATAGCTTGACACCCAACTGTTTACTTTCCTAGGTTAGCCCAAATGCGGTTGCCCACTTTTTCGTCATTAATAAATGGAACAAAAATGGTTAAAAAGTAGATTTTTGAAGACGCGACATTTATAAAAAATGGAATCCAGTACTCCTTACATCCCAGAAAAATAGGCTTTTTTCTTTCTTCTAGAGTCGACACTGAGAATTTTGAGGTTTTATGCAACAAATTATTATGAGTCCTTGAAATACAATTTTTTTTCAATCTCTTTAGTTCCCGATTAGTGTATGAAAGTGTACTTTAAGCACCAAATTACCATTATAATGTCAAAAAATGAATAGAAATCATAGGAATTAATTCATGTTGTTGAAGTGTTGTTCTATTTACTTTAAAATAATTTCTAATTCGATTCATGGGTTTAATTTCAGATTTTTATCCAAATAGAGAATGGATCTAAAAAAAATTGGTCGACGCCTCAGCTCCGGTCGCGAAAAAGAAGAATTTTCCCATTCGAATTCTAGTCTTCTGGGGACTTTTTAAAGGCACGAGAAGACAAACAAAAATGACACTTTTTGAACTACAATCAAGGAGATAAAACAAGAGGAGATGACTAACAATTACATGGAGAACAAAACATCTTGGTGAAGATAGGAAGGAATTCAATTGGATTTGGTTATTTCAACATTATTTGCTTCATAGATTTAGATTTTTATTTTAACTAATTTTATGGTTTAAATCTTCGTTTCATAAAAGTATTTTGAAATTATTTAAACTTTTATTAAATTCTTCATAGATTCAATTGCATTTTCTCTATTGTATGATTGAAATACTCGTTTAAGTTTTAATCTCAATTATCTATTTTTACTGGTGTGATTCATTACTGCTTTATGCTTCAAGTATATTGTTGCCTGTTAATTTTATTTTAGTAAAGAAAAGTATGAATGCTATGGCAGGAGAATTAATCTTTAGAATTACAAATGAATTAAACTGATGTTCATGACATTTCTTCCTATTAGATAAACTAGATAGAGCATCTCTAATTGAGTTATAAGAATAAATCATTGATGTTGAATGAACTAATTCAATTGAAGGATTTCTGACGCTTCACTATTTCAAACCTTGATTTTTCAAACAAATAAGGTATTATCACACATTCAAAAGGACATTCACATTCCGGATCCTTTAAGTATTTTTAACTATTTTCATGTGGGATCGACCCTCCAAAACTATGGTACAACTACTGCATTATTCTTTTGGGCATTAACGTTTTAAAATAACTCTTACATTTAAATTTCATTAAAATTTATTTATAAGTTTTAGAGAAACTTTATAAGCTTGGCAAAAAAAAAATTATAGGGAATATTTTTTAATTTTTTTTNATTAATTTTTTTACAAATTTTTTATAGGTAACAAAACACAACATAATGGTTTGAGGAAATTACATAGAACAGATATTTTAAGTTACATTTTCAAAAATCAAATGTAAAATTTGTTTATACAAAAATCAGATGAAAATTTAATATTAATAATACTTTTATAAAATTTAATTAATTTATAAACAACCATACCTCCATCATCCCACATCATTTCCCCAAGCCCTAAATTTTCATGCTCTCTACCTCTCATCTCACTCGTCGTCGTCACCGGCATGACACCAACGCTCACAGCAATGAACGTTGCTCGCTGTTATAGAGACTATCTATTGGAGTTTTGCTTTATACGGTAATTTGATTGCAGCGTCACCTCGATATGTTCTAATGGAGTGGTGATTTCTACATTAACGCCTTGATTGCATCCACGCTGGGTGGTCTGTGATGTAAGAGGTGATGACGCTATGAGGGGCGTAGCATCATTATGCAATGGTGATCTCTGTGTGTTATAGAAAAAATGATGAAATCTATTGTGGGTGGTGGTGATTTGTGCATACGGTATTGTGTAGTGGTGATCTGTAGCGACGATATTGCTGCACAGTGGTGCTACAGATCGCGCATGTAGCGACCTAGATGGCGACTGCAGCGGCGAGCGGCACAAATCATGGTGATGATGATGATTTTTTTTGTTGTTGGATGGGTGTTTGTGGTTTCTAGTTTTTAGTGGTTTTAGGGTCGATGTGGTGGTGGTGGTGGTAATGTTAACTTTGGTGTACTGGTGGTGGTGAAGACATTGGCTACGATGTTTAAAACGATGATTTTGTTGCTGGGAAATGGTAGTGGTGGGGCAGCGGTGGCGGTGTTGTGTTGTGTTAGTAGTGATCACAAATGATTTGGTTGATTGTGAATAATAAATTAATTGATGTGTGACCAATAAACAATATGTTATCAATGAATAGATAAATTGTGACCAATAAATATTGTGTGATCTAAAAATTTATTAATTTGTGACAAATAATTTGATAAATTGTGACATAAATATAAATTGTGATCAATTAATTTGATATTTTGTGATCAAAAAATAAGTTGTGATTTATAAAATTTGTGATTTGTGCCAATATATAATATGTGATTATTAATTTGATAGATTTGTAACCGATGAATAAACTGTGATTTATAAATTTTTGTTTTGTGATCGATGAACAAATTGTGATCTATAAAATTTTGAAATTGTGACCGTAAAACAATTTGTGACATGAAAATTGTGATTTGTGACCAATTATAAGATTTAAAATTTTAAACTTAGTTTCTTAAATTTGAAATTGGTGAAACTTAATCTCTTAGTTATGAAATGTTCTCTAATAGTTTTATTGCATGCCCATTTATTCCTTAAACAAAGGATATAAGTGCCTAATTATTTTGGGCCTCTTATTTATGTCTTTTTCGTTGTTTTGTTGTGACTTTTTAAAGGATTAGACAACCCAACTAAAAAAAATAGAGGAAATTTTTTGTTGGGCTTCTGAGGTTTTTATTTTTATTTTCTTTTAGTCACGTTACATGTTGAGACCCTAGACAATAGCCTAGGTTGCCTTTGTTCAGGGCCGATTCCACCCTTTTTGTTTGTCTCAAATTATGCTCATGTTTGAGCCACATTCTTATTCATTTACTCATTTTCAATCATATATTTTTCAATAAAATAATATTTTTCATCAAATCAATAAATTTTTTGCTTTTTCAATCACTTATTCACCGTCACATCACAAAAAAAATGCATTCTTTATATTTTAATGTGCATCAAACACACTTTATATATCATTTTCGATGTTTGAAAATATAATTATTTCTTCATTTTCTAATATACCTATATTTGATATGTACGATTATCAACAAATATGAACTATCGTTATTCAATGTAAGGGTATATTTAAAAAATCTTAAGTAAAATTTCATAATTTCAAATATATTAATAAAGTTTTCTAATGAAAATAGAAACAAGTCTATCTTTGTAAGACGGATGAAGTATAATACAAAGAGTTAAAGAAAATGACTTATTCACTTATCCATCGCTAATTTTTGTCTTATTTATAATTTAAATTATTTAGGGTGTGTTTGAGTTACATTATTTTGAAATAGTAGATTGATGAAGAATGTATGGTTGAAAAAGAATGATAAGTTATTGTTGTGATGGAATATATTATTTTATTGAAAAATGTGTGGTTGAAAATGGGTAGACGAATGAGAATGAGAATTTTAATGTGTCTCAAACAGAGGTTTATAGACACTTCTCAAACACTACATGTAAAGAAAAAGAATCTGGACTAAAATTGTAGATGGGGTCGAACTTAGAGACGGTATGTGCAATTTAGCTTAAAATATGAGAGCACACTAGTATGGTCGTATCCCTTCATTTTTACAGGAAGTTACGAATCAACTTGCAGTCATGTGCCTGATATAGACTTCACCTTTATTCCCATTAATTCCACCCGACATCTCGTCGTAGTACACTAGACCAACGACGACTCAATCATTCGTCAAACATTTTCCACACAGACCTACCATTTATATATGCCGTGCCCGCATGGCTAAACAAAGGGGACAATCCCGGCAAATAACGGCTGCAACTCCGGTTGGCCTGCAAAGTATGCCAGAATTGGTAATATTCTAATCTAAAAGTTTAAAAAGCATGATAATTTTTCATAGTTTTTGTTTTCAACAGGTAATCCTGTATACCAGCATTGTGAAGAAAAAATGGGCTGTAAATTCTGCTTTCATGGCGCTCTATGCTTTTGTGGCTGTCCTAATCTGTTGGGTTCTACTTTGCTTCCGACTCATCTTTGGGAACGAGCTCTTGCCTTTCTGGGGGAGGGGCGACGTTTCTTTAGTCCAAAAATACCTCATTAAGAACGCGGCTATACCAGAAAACACACACCGTTATGCCAATGAAACAGCCATCTTTTCCGATGTCGTCTCTAGTGTATTTCCAGTTCACCTTTGCAGCCATTCCGACAATTTTACTGGCGGGTTCCGTGCTTGGTCGGATGAATATCTGTCGGACAGATTAATAGTTGCAATACAGTAAAGTGCAGAAAAATAAAATTTATGGACTGATCGAGTCTCGTGACAGCACGATGTGCTAAAGCGAAATTGCCCGTCGATAACTGCTGCGACCTCTGTGGACAATCACCTTCATGATACAACAATAAAATAAACCAATTGTGCAGTGTATTCCAAAAA
>CAIGRB010015990.1:11304-22656 GCA_903798255.1 Fraxinus quadrangulata | reverse complement strand
TAATCAATTCCTATAATTAGATTATGCATGAACACCGACTTGATAAAACTGGAGGATCGAAGAAGGAGGCCTCAACTTAGCGTAAATAATTTGTAACTCTACGAAAAACTTGTTTTGAATTTTCTAAACGTCAAAACCCAATAAATTACTACATATAATTCATAAGCTTCGGTGATTTGAGCTAATTTGATGTTCAATGGGCCTAATTTACATTTGCTTAAGTAAAAAAAAATGGAATTGGACTTTGCTATAGTCGGACATTTTTGAACACTTATTATAATTGGTTGGTGTCATTACTATACTAGCTTCATAATTATAGGTAGTCGATCTAAACTCCTTGTTTGACCTAAAACTTTGCACCATGTTTGATATGAATTTTATAAAATTCATTTTAAAATTTATTTTCAACTATGCATCTTCTTCATAAAATATAATGTACGTAGATCCATAAAAATTTCTAAATTCTTAAAATAATCATTCTACAAAATATATTCTAAAATAGTTTATATCAAACATGTCAATAGTGTTTAGACGTGATTTCGATTCAATTTTATTCATTCTCCAAACATGGTTTGTTGTGCTACCTCAATTTTGTTAAACCCTAATTGAGTCTTATTCTCTAAAATCTCATTTTTACTCGTAATTTTGGATCCATCCGTTCTTTTGTGAATAGTGCTCGGAAGACTGGATTGAGTTCATTTTTTAGCTGCCATGGGCTTATGAAATTGCTCATAGTTAGTCACCCATGATTCTGGAATGAGTTTGATCAACTCATTTCTAGAAATCTGCATAGGGAAGTGCAGCTTGGAACAAATAACACTATTACAAAACATAGCCTAATTATGTTACACTGCATGACGGGACACCTTTTGCCAATTTAAGAAAATATTTAAGATTCTAAAGTTGTGAAAGCTGACTCTTGAAATTACGTGATGGATCAAATCCTCTACCTAGTACCAGCCACCAGGCATTGCCATTCACATGGAAATACAAGTGGCTATTGATAGTGAGCCCTGCTATCTGTACAGGCTGTCAAGCCTTTTACGGGAAATACTTGTCATTTTTTTATTGGAGGTTGGTAAAAAAAAAAAAAGTCACCATATAGTTGCGACCAACACGACACTTGTAGAAACCCTGATAGGGACGAATTCAGGATCGAATAACAAGTCAGGCTAATACGTAAAAAAATTATAGAAAAAACAATGGGTCATTTTCTAATTTCTATATTGAGAAAGACAAATATCTGCAATAATCAATTTATTTTTATGTGATCACAAAAAAATATCAATATATTTTTCGGGATAAATTACAATTAAGCAAAATTTGAGAGACCCTTTTTTTTTTCTTTGGTTCACATGACCCATTCTCCTTACATTTCCGTGACAATACAATGTCCATACCCTTCTATTTCTTTTGGATAAATTATAAGGATATATTAAATAATTATTTGGTGAAAGAGTCATCTTCTCGAGGTACACTACTTCAGTGCATTCAGTCTCAGACTCAACTCAGATTTTAGATGCCGCAATTCAACCACATGTTTGTGACGTAACATATTCCATTTAGATTAGCATTACAGATCATATTCAACTTGGCAATAATAGCATTGATTGTACTAACATTACTAAGGTGACTCAATATGTCTTCTTTTGAAATGCTTTTTACCAAAAGCAGAAACCTGCCCCAAATGAGCCCCAACTAAAGTTATGAAAAACCTAAGTTACGATTTGCTTCAAGAAATTATTTTTTCTTCTAAGGGTCACTAATTAAAATAAAATTATGAAAATTCATGAAAAAATATTATAGTACAAGAATTTCACACGTTAAAGTAAATAATAAATCATTTCTCTACGAATAATACTATCTAGCGACAATGGTGATAAAACATTAAGTTAAGTGGCTACATTTTATGAACTCAATTAAATGAGTCATGTAACTTTACATGTCATGTAATTGCCACCTAAACTGATACTTAATATCGACGATGATGAATTTTATTACTCTTTCTCTATTAATGATTTCTTTAAACAGAGTTTCAAGAATAAATAAAATAAGGACTATTTTGTATTTTCCACAAATTTCAAAGCAAGAACAAGATTATCCCTTTTCATATTTCCCTCTTTTGAGTTTAAGTTACTTTACCATTTTAGAAAATGCAAAAAGTTAGAACGAGTAAAATCGAATAAATATTAATGGATAATTTGACAAAACAAATGTTGGTTTAAAAGTTTATAAAAATTAGACGTCGAATGAAATGTGCAGATAAAATTAAGATTTTAACTAGCCTAACATGCTAACCTAGATGTTAAAACTGATGGATATCTAATGTGTAAAAATATAATTTTTTTTCCGAACATGTTTATATAAAAAAGGTTTTTCTAAGATGCGTTGTGTATCATTATATTATGTGGACATACACATTAGTCATCTATTAGGTTTTAACGTATAGATCAATCTAACAGATTAGTTGAAAAGGGGAAGAATGACTAAATTTGCTAAAAAATCCAATATTGGATAACATCTGACTAGAAGTTGAGTGACCCGTGAAGCATTTAATCCAAACAAAATATAATTGAAAAATTAAAGAAGAACTACTTTTAGGGTCCGTTTGATTCCCACCAAAATCATGGAAAAACATTCTCGGGCATAGCTGTTCACGAAAGGTGGCATGGGACATCTGTCGACGGCGGGAGTCAACCATCCTACTAAGGCTAGGTTCAATAGAGACAATCCTTTAGAATCTTAGAAAACCCTCTCCTGGCTAAAGGCGCGGGCAATACGTCCAAATATACGCTATTGAGATGGGATGGCTCCTACTAGCTCTCCCCCCCTAAGAACCGCACGTGCGAGTTCCCCCGCATACGGCTTAAGGAATTCTTCAAAAATCATGGAAAAAGAAATTCTTCAAAAATCAAGAATTGGGCACGTGTAGGGCATTAGGTGGAAATTGAATTGACAAGAACATTTAGCAAATCAAATATGAAATTTGAGTGGAAATGAAATTTCTTTTCTATTTTACATGTAATTTTTCCTCAATCAAACAGGCCTTAAAAATAAATGAGCAATCCTGAGGATAGGGTATGAGTTTACTTGGTGTAGATACTATTCCAACCTAAAACTAGAACGTCGTAAACATCGCCCTCTTAACAAATATAAAAGTCCAAAACAAAGAACAGAAATAGGTAAATTAATACTATTCTTCTCCATTTCCCCAAAAGATTGATCCATGCTTGTCACAGTAAATTTGTCCTTCTTCAGCAGTTATATTCGAGTTTAGCTATTTGAACATCTGTGATTGATATTCTTGTGAGAGGGTTCTCATTTGGAGTGTTAATCCTAAATATACGAACAACAAAATCCATTATATTAGGAAAATGCTAAATGTACATTGTAGGTATATATTATGATTGACAATCCTCCTATGTGGTATAAATTGGGCAGTGATCTGAAAAAGCGTTCGAAAAATCAAAGAAGAAGAAGAAGATATCCACGTGGAAGAATGTAAGTGATGATATAAATTTAGTGTACACATAGTACGATTGATTATATTATGAGCTCATTTGTGTCTCATATTTTAATAGGGTTGGACAAAACTCTCAAATCGAATCGAATCGAATCGAGTGATTCTTTATAAGTTAATACTTGAATGTGTATTTGAATCGATAATCGATGAGTTTGGATTGATTCTCGGTTTAGAACCGAGAACCGAATAACCGAATAAGAATCGAATCTAAATAATTTTTTTAGTTTTTTATATTGAATTAATTAAATTATTTTAATTTTTTCTTAACAAATTAATTAAATAAACCAGTCAATACTTAAAAATATTTTATTCTTATAATTTTTAGTTGAACAATTTTTAGTTTATTTGTATTTGTTAATTGTGATTTTTCAATTATGCTTGTAGAGTCTTTTACTATGACAAGTCAAGCAATTGATGATTAAATCTAATAGTTGGTAAGTATTACCAATACTTAAAATTATTTCATTTTTATAACTTTTAATTTATATTTCATTTNAATAAATTATTGATATAGATCACCGATATTTTAATATTAGTATCTATTTATTGGTATTTGTATACATTGAATTAATCTTATTGGACAACTTGTTATTTATATGTTTTTAAATTGGACTACGTTAATTTGTAAAAGTTACGAATGAATATGTCATTAGTTGTATTTATGTAGTGTAGCTGTAAATATTAAAAAAATTAATTATGGTACGAAATCGAACAGAACCGAACCGAACCGAACGGTTCCATAATTATATTTAGATCCGACGGTTCCATTTATTAAATACCGAAATTTTTGGGTTGAACCAAATCGACCCATGTACAACCCTATATTTTAATGAAAACTTATTTTGAAATAGTATTTTGATGGAGAATATGTTGTTAAAAAATAAAAATTAAATTAAATTTACGTATAATATTATTTTATTGAAAAATATATAATTAAAAAATATAGAAATTAATCCTGCTAATAATGCGAGGAGGCCAACTAGCCAAGGTGGATCTCCCCGTACCTATCGCGGAGGCCAGCTATTACTATGGCCTATGTGCCCTGGTAATGAAGAATTATTCTTATATTATTATTAGTTGTTGAGAATGATGAGTAGCAAGATTTTTGTTGGTTGAAAGTTAAGACCTCCCGTCTCACCCACCGCCCACCAATTGCGTGGAATAACTTGTCATTTTGCACTCTCCCACACCCCCCGTGACCAACTCTCTGTGAATTTCAAGATTTTTGTTGGAACACCACTCCACTCCACTCCACTCCACTCCTAATAATACCACCTATTATCCACAACACATCATTTCTTAACGGAACTTGACCTTATTCTAAGGGGTCCATTTGGCAAATTTTTTGAGAAACCAAAAATTATTTCAGAATTAATAAGGAAAGTTTTTATAGAAAATTTGACATAGAAGCAGATGCAAAAATAGAAATACTGTGAAATGAGCCCTAATTTTATGTAGCACCATGCTATGATAACATTAACGTTGACATAGGGGTGACATAATTGACAAATGTCACCCCCTATTAGAAGGGCACCTCCCCTATGTCAACCTTGATGTTCTTTCAGTAAAATTCTTTTATGTAACCCTTGTCTAGAAGCCATTTTCAGCAGATTTTTAGCAAAGCTATGCCAGTTATACAGTAAAAAGGCAGCTAGCTCCATTTATTAAGCAGAATTACCTTTGTACTTTTTGACACTTATTTCATTGTATTTGAGAGATGAACACTTCAAAAAATATCAATGACGACCACATAGGGACCCGTGTACCATTCAAACCGTCCATTTTTTTTTTAAAAAAAAAATCCAATTAAGAATTGTGCCCGGACAAGGGCGTAGTATCATTGTTTTAAGTGTCGGTTTAGATAAATTAAAATATATCTCAACCCAATGAAACATGAATTAGTGAGGCCTATGCATAATTATTCTGTTAAGGACTAGCAGCACACGGATGTTTAGTATCAATTTAGATGAAAGTGGATCATACTGATTTAGTGACATTAAATCAATGGGGTCCACTGAAATAATTTTTGACAATTCTCAATCATTTTGGAGAGAAAGTTGAACATTTTGACAAAAATTTATTTTTTGTTAACAAGTTGGTCCCAAATTCATTATTGAAAATTGTCCATATGTTGATTAAATTGTTACCCAAGATCATAGAAAGAAGTCTCTCTTGCATTTGAAGTTGAAAAGCAAAACTTAGCTTGAACGTGCAAGAGCCACATGAAAACTTAGCATAAGTTCGGACGGATTTTCGACATTGAAGCGTAATTGTGGAATTATAATGAAGGCTTTCCACCAACTTGCACCTTTATTAAAATGAAAGATCAACTTATCATTAAGACAATAGATTGGGTATCATAATGCAATTTCCCTAATTTTGGAGCGACCTTTTCCTTTTTCTTCTGCAAACAGGTCAAAAGCCAAAGAAATAGAAAAGAAGAAAAAGATTCAACAAGAGTGTGGGTTAAAGCCTGAATACACGTGATCAAGGGTGTCAGTTTATTTAGATTTATTCTATATATTTATGTGAATTAATTTTCAACTTTTATATGATTAATTACGAGATATATATGACTCGTTTGTCTTCGGTCTCATTCATAAAAATCAGACAACTGGCACTGTCCCCACTCCAAACTCGTTTTAGAGTTGTCTTCCTATCATTCGCATCTACACCATGAAAGAAATGGAAAAGATTAAGATGTTCAGATTTCCAGTGGTAGTTGTAGTGATTCTGGGTTTCTGTCAATTGTCCGTGGAAGCGAAGAAGAATGTGGAACAGAAGAAGCAAACTTACATTATTCACATGGCGAAATTTGAAATGCCGGTGAGTTTTGAAGACCACGCTCACTGGTATGACTCGTCACTCAAATCGGTGTCGAAATCGGCTGAGATGCTTTATACTTACAGCAATGTGATCCATGGATTTTCAACTAGACTCACGGCGAAGGAAGCCCAGATCCTTGAAAATCGACCGGGGATTCTGTCGGTTTTGCCGGAGGTGAAGTACGAACTTCACACTACTCGGACTCCGTCGTTTTTGGGTCTGGACCAGAATGCAAATTTGTTCCCTGAGTCTGACTCAGTGAGTGAAGTCGTCGTCGGAGTTTTGGACACCGGTGTATGGCCGGAGAGCAAGAGCTTCGACGATACTGGGTTTGGAGCGATCCCAAGTTCATGGAAAGGTGAATGTGAATCTGGAACAAATTTCAATTCATCTAACTGTAATAGAAAATTGATCGGAGCGAGGTTTTTTTCAAGAGGCTACGAGGCGGCTCTCGGCCCAGTTGACGCAACCAAAGAATCAAGATCACCACGAGATGACGACGGTCATGGCACGCACACATCCTCCACGGCGGCGGGCTCAATTGTTTCCGATGCAAGTCTCTTGGGCTACGCCGCAGGGACGGCGCGTGGGATGGCCACGCGCGCAAGGGTCGCAGTCTACAAAGTCTGTTGGCTCGGCGGCTGTTTCAGCTCCGACATTCTGGCAGCCATGGATAAAGCCATTTATGACAACGTTAATGTGCTGTCCTTATCTCTCGGCGGTGGCATGTCAGATTATTACAGGGACAGTGTTGCAATTGGAGCTTTTGCTGCAATGGAGAAGGGCATTTTGGTCTCTTGCTCAGCCGGAAATGCAGGTCCCAGTTCGGACAGTTTGTCCAACGTGGCACCGTGGATTACCACGGTCGGCGCCGGAACGTTGGACCGTGACTTCCCGGCGTACGTTAGCCTCGGTAATGGTCAAAATTACTCCGGCGTTTCACTTTACAGAGGTGACTCGTTGCCCGGGAAATTGCTTCCCTTTATTTACGCCGGCAATGCGAGCAATGTCACCAGTGGGAATCTTTGCATGACGGGCACATTAAATCCTGAAAAAGTTAGCGGTAAAATTGTGTTATGTGAACGTGGAGTGAACCCAAGAGTTCATAAGGGTTATGTGGTAAAAGAAGCAGGTGGAATTGGGATGGTTTTGACAAATACCGCCGCGAACGGCGAGGAACTGGTGGCGGACGCCCATTTACTTCCAGCCACGGCTGTGGGTCAAAAAAGCGGTGACGCAATTAAGGATTATTTATTATCTAATCAAAATGCAACTGCCACAATTTTCTTCGAGGGCACAAAGTTGGGGATCGAACCATCACCAGTGGTTGCTGCGTTTAGCTCACGGGGTCCGAATTCGATAACCCCAGAAGTACTTAAACCGGATATGATAGCCCCAGGTGTCAATATTTTAGCAGGGTGGTCCGGCGCAGTTGGACCGACTGGCTTAGCCACAGATAATAGGCGTGTTGGCTTCAACATCGTTTCAGGTACTTCAATGTCCTGTCCACACGTCAGCGGCTTAGCAGCACTACTAAAAGCTGCACATCCCGATTGGAGTCCAGCCACTATCCGGTCGGCTTTTATGACCACGGCTTATACAGCTTACAAGGATGGGAAAATGATCCAAGATGTAGCCACTGGGAAGCCATCCACGCCGTTTGATCATGGATCTGGACACGTGGATCCCGTATCAGCCCTCAATCCAGGCCTCGTATACGACTTGACAGTTGAAGATTATTTGAATTTTCTTTGTGCATTGAATTACACGGCTCAACAAATCAACAGCCTAGCCAGAAGAAATTTCAGCTGCGACTCTAGCAAACAATACAGCCTGAATGACCTAAATTACCCTTCATTTGCAGTATCAATTCAATCACAAATGGGTGGTACTAATGTGGTTAAGCACACAAGAACACTGACTAACGTTGGATCACCTGGTATGTACAAAGTGTCTGTTTCTACAACCAGCGAATCAGTCAAGATTTCAGTTGAGCCCACTACGTTGACTTTCAGTCAAACGAACGAGAAAAAATCGTATACGGTGACATTCAGTACAACTTCGAAGGCATCGAATACAAATGTGTTTGGTAGAATTGTATGGTCTGATGGGAAGCATAGTGTTGGAAGTCCAGTGGCTATTAGTCGGACTTAAGAGCACGTTTAAAAGATACTTATTTGGACAGTACTCGTTTTAACGTTTTATTGTTCTTAAAGCTCTTTTGCGAGTACTAAAGAGCAAATAAAAAATTGAGAGGGAGAGCGGAGTTTCAAGCGGGCAAAGCTCGATGTCCATGGATTGTACTCAAAAATTGTATTTGGCTCGCTCAAAGGGCGTGAGTAGTAGTTGTTTTAGTAATTTTAAGTTAATTATGACAAGATGATTAAATTCTTGTTTTCCTTTTTAATTCAACAAGTGACATGATTGATTTGATGAAAATAACATAGCCTCCAAGTCTAGAAGATAGTTAAAGCTACAACTATGGAAGTAAAAGATTCCGAAACAAAATTAATAGAATCATGTTGGAGATGCAAGTAATATGGACATAGAAGACAAATAGAATTTGGTTTTACTAATTAAGTTCCAGTGTCTTGTCATCTAGTCGCAATCATGCTGGATATCCACTATTTAGGATTCAGTTAACAATTCTGCCACGCATCTGGAGAATATGGAATGTTAACACCTAAAATGACCCCCTACACGTTTTTGTACCAAGCACATAGCATCAAATGGCGAGGGCGAGGTACCAAAATGGGTGATTTCTGTATAGATTAATTATCAATTAATATAATCAATTAAATAATAAAAATAGAAGAAGACTATAATAATTTAAACATTATAATTCAACAATATAAAGAGTTAGAATGCAAGCATTAAGAAGTCACGTTGAGGATGTTGTCTTAAAATCGTGTTGTCTCTCGTTTGTACGGGTACTTTCAACATTATATGGTTCCAAAATAAAATTTACATGACTCACAATCAATTCTCTTTCTACGGACAAGACCACATAGAGATAAAGAGCAAACTTTTATTGAGTTGCCAAAAGTAATAGAATATATAATGCATATGATATAGTATATTCTTTCAAGTACTGTTTATGGTAATTATGAAATATCACCTCCTTTTAGTGTTAAATCAACTTCCACAACAATGAACATTAATCCAATTAAAGTATAGGTTACACTCTAAAATTATTAGTTTTCATTTTGTATTAAAACTGAAATGAAAATAAAGAGAACTGCAATATTAAATTTAGCTTTAATTTTGAAGATTTAAGACTTTTTGGTTTTTCATGTTATAACAGTTTTACACTAGTTTTAAACTTTAAAAATATATAACTATATATATAATGGTGGCCACATAATACCGTGCAATATGTGTAGGTGTCTTTTGTTCTTGAACCACACTTAGTTATAATAATTTTCATTTGAGGAAGTCATAATGGTCTAAACCTTCAATTAGATCACTTTGGCCAAATTTCAATTGTTTCAGACACAATTTCTATTTAGGCTCTAGTTCATAGTGGGTAGCGTTGCTAATGGCTATACACTCTTATCTTGATTCCAATAAGAATCTCTAGGAAATAGTTCTATTACAAGTAACACAGTATATATTATTTTTACTACATTGAACATTTTTTATGGGATCTCCAATCACAAAGGTTGGGTTACTCTTAGAGGTAACTCCCTTACGTACTTAAGTCCATCCCCTTCGATGATTTATATATGTCCATCTCGGACTACAATTTTTATGTCTCTCTTAGTCAATAGTTTGGTACCCTCAATTTGCATAGCTCTTATTCTCTGCTTGCACATTTGGATGTCATCTAAGAACTATTCAAAAAAATTAATGGTAAAATGGCTCGTCGGCTCGGGTCGCCTGTGGCTCTGCTCGAAACCATCGAGCCTAGGTACATGACGAGCTAATTCTGCGGCAAAGGCTCGAGCTCGAGCCGCTTCATGTCAATGAACCGAGTCCGTTTAAAAGAAAAATTTGAAAACATCAACTCTAGCCAGTAGGAAGGAAAAAAAATAAATACAAACAAGCTTGCACGTTGCAGACAGTTGCTATAGAAAAAAAAATTCGAGCCAACTCAGCCCGCTAAGGTTCGAGCCAAAAGCTCGGGTAGAGCCTCAATTTTTTGGCTGAACTTTTGCTCAGCTCAACTCAAATCAAAAAAAGTTCTAACCTTTATTGTTCGAGTCGAGTCGAGGTTCGAGGTTCGGCTCGACTCGTTGATATGACTAATTATAATATGATAAGCTTATGAAATTTAGAAATTTGATTTCTAGTATCACGTTAAATAGATGCATCCATTCATCTCTTGTATTTCACATACAGTTCTACAGTTTAATTTAACACTTTTTTAAAAGTTAGTTTCACAACTAAGAATAATAAAATATAAATTGTATCCATATGAAATATTAAACACCCCCACGTTCCAATGATATCTAACATGTGGAACTTCTTTGAAAATCTTCAAGTCTGCAAATATTTTTAAACACTTTCACGATGTATTAATGTTACAATAAACATTTATTTAATAGATTTGAATAAAAGGCATAAAATTTCGATATCCATCCAACTTCTTTTCAAGCACCGACAAAAATGAAAATCTCTATTAAATAGTATAGATCCCCCATATAGTAGTGACAATGGACAGAGCCGAGCCGACTTGGCCCATGCTTGCTTGGTTTTTGGGCGAGCTCGGCTCGTGCCCGACCTCGCCTAAAACGAGGCGCTTGGCTCGTCGACTTTTTTTTTTTTTAACAAACCCGAAATTCAAAAAATATATACATACACATCTAATTTTTTTTTAAATATACATTTTTCAAAATATTTGTAATTTTTAAAATAATAAGAAAAAATTTTACTTGTTAAGTTTTATTTTTTGTTTACCCTTTTATACTATATTACACACATTTTGTAAATAATTTTTTAAATATAATTTTTTCAAAACATTTTTATTTAAAAAAAAAAAGATAAACCATCCTCTTTTATCC
>CAIGRB010015972.1:0-20992 GCA_903798255.1 Fraxinus quadrangulata | reverse complement strand
AAACGACGTCTCTTTATTTCAATTGTTGAAATTATGGTTGTCAAATAATTTCTTCATAATTGATATGAGACAGGTAACTTGATCTATAGAGATAAGTTTAAAAGTTTGCTTAACTCATCCAAATCCATATAGATAAAATCTTGAGAAGGTTTTATATAAAGAAAATGAACTGGAAGTTCATAGATACACTGATGCTAACTTCTAGTTAGACTAGAATGATAGCATTTCTCAAGTTGGATATTGGTTTACTTTTAAACGGTGTGTTGGAAAGGTTCCCAACTGGAAATAACCGTTAATTCAACAATAGTAGCCTTATACATCATTGCTTTAGAAAGCAACAATAGTTTTGGTATGGATCGGGAAGTTCATTAATGAACTTGGAGTAGTTCCTAACATTGTTGATCACATGTTTCTGCATTGTGATAACAATGGAGCCATCGTGCAAGCGAAGGAACTAAGGTCTCATCAATGGTCCAAACATGTGTTAAGGCAGTATTATCTCATTGGAAAGATAATACAATGAAATGACGTAAAGAAAGAACGAATTGCCACAAGTTATTAAATTGCAGATCCACTGACAAAGAGTTGTCGTAGCGTAAACATGATCGTCATGTAGACTCTTATGGTATAAGATACATAAGTGATTGGATCTAGTGCAAGTGGGAGTTTGTAAGTGTTATGCCCTAGGTCCAATCAACTTGGGATATAAACACTTTAAATATATATATAATCAATGCATATTATATGGCAATATTTATTATTTAATTGAATTTATATTCTAATAAATTAAATAATAGAATCCGTAGATTCAAGTCTTGATGATTTGTTAATCACAAGGAGTTGTGATTGTGAGATACAAATTACATATGACTGAATCTTAAATCGTCCGTGGTCGAAGTAATAACGAGATACGGATATCGTTATTACGGATAGACCATCACGTGTGTCATTTTTACTTGTGAAGTAAGTAGCTGATCTCACAAGCTAAAGTGTGGTGACACTTGAATGAACACGTGGATATTTTGTTATAGAACAAAATATTGGAGACCCACTGGGAGATTCCACATGGATAACTATCTGAGTGTTAGTGGTTAATCTCTAACGTTCGGTAGTGGAATTGGTCCTTTGACTTGAGGTCATCATAGTACCTTATATGAGGATAGTCATACTTTGGTGATGTTGGATGTTGCTCTGCCAAGAGTCGCTAATACGGCATCGTTCGGGTATGTCAAGAATCATATGAAGGTTGTGAATGATCAATAGAGGATTCGTCACTCTTAGATAGTAAGAGATTATGATCTATATTTTATCTAGTTAAGTTGATAATGAAATCCTTGGCCAAGGTGAACTCATAAGTCGAAAAAGAGTTTTCGACTTACATTGACTTAACAGTAGGATAAAAGATATGATCGATAAACGAGATTGACACATATCCATATCTCATAATTGATCGGATCATATTGACGAAAGGATTATAGTTTCACGGTAAACGAACAAGTTTGGTTTGTCACACTACATGACATTTCCCGTCACATGTATTGCCCTGACACATTGCTAGATGTCAATCTGGGACGACGAATGTGAATTAGTGATAAATTAAAAGGGGTGTTTTAATTTATCGATTTTGATTAGATCAAAATAATAATTTACATCGTTAGGCATCGTGATTGGGAACCTAATGGGTCACACACAAAAGAGAACCAGAAGAATGAAATTTACCAATTAATTAATTGACAAGTGTTGGATAATTAATTAATTGGGTTACTTATTAATAGGCCCGAATTAATTGATTGGATTAATTAATTCATGGACCAGATTTAATTAATTTGATTAATTAAATATTGGACCGGGTTAAGTTTAAGAGACGGGCCGAGCCCACTTGAACTTATATTAATATGTTCCTAGGGTTTGAGAAAAAAAATGGATTTTCATTATTATTCTTGCTAGCACGAGAAAAGAAACCCTAGCCGTCATTCTTGTTCTCTGTGTGGATCACCATTGGAAGCTGGACAATTGGACAGCTTGGAGTGCAGATCGTGATCGTTCCAGTTCAAGAAAAAGCAAACGAGTTTGCAGAAATCATCAAATGTATAATTTCTATCACAGTTTCTATCAAAATACAATGTAGATCCTTGGTGGGAATTGAAAATTGCTTATTTTCCACTGCGCATGTTTAAGTAAATTCCCAACATGAAACATGTTGTATAAATAGCTCTGCAATTCTCAAAATGTACACTGGGATCTTTGCTTAGTAATATAGATACACGTGCATGCATTGCACGAGATGAGAAAAATGATGATGCATACCTCGTAGGGAAAAAGAAATAATGAAATTAAAAAGGAGCATACATACATCAGAGCAAATATATATCTCGACACTTTTGACAGTCAATAAAAGTTTATCTACCATAGAATGCTAGCATGTGCCCAATTTTTTATTTTTTTAACATAACATTGTGCTATACTAAAGTCGCTGCAATATTTATTTGGGATGATTTGAGTGGCCATTGATCATTTGGTACACAGTAGAGGGCCCAAGGCCTAAAAAGTACTGGAAGAAAAGAAAATATGTAAATTCAAGCCTAGAGACTTACGTGAAAGATAAGAACCTCATGCACGCATATAGAGTTATAACATTATGTTCTGAATATTCATTTATATAGCAATCATGCTATGAGTACATTATTATTTACATTATTTCACATGGACGTTGTGGGATTCGAACCCTGGTCCGAATTGTGTTCCCATAATTTGTATTGAAGTCGTGTTTTGGATGTTGCAACTTTATTAAAAATGCACATTTTAAACCGAATTGAGACACGTGGTTGCATCTGGGCTGTTGGATCTGTTTTTGGAGACTTATAATTTTTGTGCCTTTTCATTTGGCATTCAGTCTAGGGTTTTCGTTCTTCTCTCTCTCTCTCTCTCTTTTTTGCATTGTTTTGAAGGGGTTCTCTGGTTTTGGTTCTCTCTTCTATTTTTTCTCTCAAATTCATGATTTGAGATAGTCGATCTATAATATTTAGCCTCTATGTAGTGATATTCTGAGTGAATATCTGTAAGAGAGAGTGTGTTCTTTCAAGTTGTTGTTTCGGAGGTTTTGAAGAGATTCTTTGTGAATCTTGTGGATCAATTATTGTATTTAGAGAGATAAAATTTTGTTCTGTACTCTATGATTTGGCTGAACATTTTTGTAACATTTGTTAGCATTTGGGGGCTATATAGTGAAACCAAGCACAAATCCAACATATTGAATGCTCAACGGGGGATGTGGACGTTAGAAGTGGTCGCCGAACCTTTGGGGTTTAGGCCAAAAAAAATCGCTTGCATTTTCTTTATTTTCTGCACATTATTTTCTGAGAGATCATATTATCTTTGTTTTTCAACATCAATGTCATGCATTCTTGGCCTTACAGTGGTATCAAAGCCATTACTGAGGAGCAAGATACTTGGATCTTGGAGAAATCTGTTGACTGTAACAGATCTAAACCTTTTCGAATTGTGGTCAAGCAAAATTTCAAGAAAACAAGTTTTTAAAATTGGGTGAGATTTTTCTAAAATTTTGTAAAGTTCACTTTTCAAAAATTTAGGGTTTCTTGATTTTTCCTTGATTTACTGTACACATTAACCCCTTTGAAATTAATCTTTGTCTAAAGGCTCCTATGAGGCCTTGTGAATATGAAATAAATCAAGTAAGGGTGTGTACTTGGAGGATCTTTCAGGAGAAATCTGTGAAACATAGTTCTGTGATCTCTATTATTGTATTTTTTTTAGTCTTGATCTATATATTTTCTGCGAGTGCTTGAAATTTAAAAAATCTTGTTTTACTAAGTGTATTATTGTGATTTTTTGAGTGTCATCAATTTGTACTCTTGCCGTTCTTTGCAAATTTGTGAAAGCATCTTCAATATGTAAATCATACTTGACCATAATATGATTTTTGCTAGGATTGAAATTAGTCAATTTGATGGAAAATTGATTTCAATATTGGAGTCAAAAAATGAAGACTTATTTAATGCAAATGATTTAGTGTTAGGGCTTTAGATGATAGCTGGTCTGATGATTTACTTCCTGCAAAGAAAACTGAAGAAGTTGCTTTAAGTACTATTTTCTTGTACTTATCTAAAAATGTGATAAGTATTGGTGAAACGAAAATTGTTTCTGAATTGTGGACCAAACTACATGCAATATATGTGACAAAAACTACTCCAAATAAGTGTTTCTTATTAAAACATTTTTTTTCTTTCAAAATTGATCCCTCAATTGATTTGGACGAAAATTTAAACAGAGTTACCAAACTTACCCAAGATTTGGCCAACGGTGATGAAAAACTTTTAAAAGATCAGATGGTTGTAGTCTTGTTAAACTCCATTAGTGACGGATATAAAGACATCAAGATTGCTCTAAAGTATGGTAGGGAAGAACTTACTACTGATGTGATAATAAATTCTTTAAGAAATAAAGCTCTAGAGATGAAAGCTTATTCTAGTAATAGTCAAAATAGAGACAATTTGTTAGTAAAGGGGAAATGTTTTGGTAAATCAAATTATCATTCTAAGCCTTTTATTGAGAATAAAAACAGATTGAGTGATAAGTATAAGTCCAAAAATAAGGCTAAAGGTAAGAAGTGTTATTATTGTGGGAAGTTTGGTCATTTTGCTAAAGATTGTTTTAAGAAGAAAAATGATTCAAAAGATAAGAAGTTTGATTATGGGAGTAATGCTTTAGTGTATAGTAAAGCTAAGTCACGTACTATACTGGTCCTTGTTAATATGAAAAAATAACTAAGTGATGAATGGATTCTTGACTCAGGTTTCAGGTTGTTCTTTTCATATATGCCTAAATAAAACTGTTTTCTTGAATTTGAAAAGACAGCTAGAGGGCACAAGTTATAATGGGAAATAACTTTAGTTGTAAAGTCAGAGGGATAGGTACCATAAAATTGTTACTGAAAAATGGTAATGTTATTCCTTAAAGGAACTAGATATGTTCCTGACTTGAAGAGAAACTTGATGTCCTTAAGTTATGTTAGATGATATAGAGTTTAAGATAAATTTGGGTCAATGATATATTAAAATTTTTAGGAGCAATGATTTAATCATTAGCACTCCTAAGAGACATGGTCTACATTTTTTGAAAGATAAACCCACTGGCTTAACTGCTTCTGTTGTATCTGAAACTTTACACTTGTAAAATTATGATATGATAGATTTGGCCACATTGGCAAAAGGGGTTTAAATTCTTTATAATCAAAAGGAGTTTTTGGAAAATTAAATCTCGGCGATTTTGATTTTTGTGAACAATGTGTTATAGGAAAACAAGTTAAACTACATTTTCCAACTGAAATTCATAAATCCAAACAAATATTGGAATATTTACATGTTGATTTGTGGGATCCTGCTGATGTGTGTACTTTATCTGGTTTCAGATTTTTTTACTGATCATTGATGATTTTTCAAAGAAAATTTGGATCTTTTTATTAAAAAATAAAGATGAAACATTTTCTGTTTTTACAGGCTGGAAAACTTAAATTGAAAATCAAACTTATCACAAAATAAAGATTTTGAGGACTGACAATGATTTGAAATTTTGTAATCATAAATTCAATAATTTTTGTAAAGAACATGGTATTTTGAAGCATAAAACTGTCCCTTATACTCCTCAACAAAATGAAATAGCTGAAAGAATGAATAGAACTCTACTGAACAAAGTTATATGCATGCTTTTGAGTTCTGGTTTGCCTAAATTGTTTTGGGGTGAAGTTGTTAAAACTGCTACATAGAAGTCCCACTAAAGCTTTAAATTCTGAAGTACATGAATCTGTTTGGTATGATGGTGCTATGAATTATTCTCATTTAAAGTTGTTTGGTTATACTGCATATGTTCATCAAAACATTGAAAAATTAGAACATAGATCACTTAAATGTGTTTTCTTGGGAGATGATGAAAATGTTAAAAGTTACAGATTATGGGTTAAATGTGACAAGAGGTATAGAGTCATGTTAGAAAATATGTTATTTTCAATGAATATTTGATGCCATGTTTAGAAGGAAAAGAAAATGTTTTGACTCATAAAAATGTTCAAATTGAGATGGAGCCTCATCAAATTGAGCAAGAGACTCTTATACCTATAGTAGATGAAACTGGTCTTAAACCTGAAATTGAAAATGATCAAGAAATTGATCAATCTGACCAATCTGATCCTACTAATCTCCCTTCTTATGAGTATCAACTTACAAGAGATAAGGAATAAGGCAGATTAGACCATCTACTAAATTTGACAGTGATGATTTTGTTTCCTTTTTCACTTATCAAGAATAGTTTGAAAATGAGTCAAACTCCTATAAAGATGCCATTAAGTGTAAAGAAAGTAAAAATTGGAAGGTAGCCATAGAAGATGAAATGTCTTCATTTTTGAAAACAAAACCTAGGAACTTGGTAAAAGGCCTAAAGGGCATAAATGGATTGACTATAAGTGGATCTATAAAGTAAAACAAGGGGAAGGAGATGGAGATGGTAAAAACATTAGATATAAAGTTAGACTTGTTGCAAAAGGTTTAACTAAAAAAAAGGGATTGATTACACTGAATTTTTTTTCTCATATTGTGAAATATACTACTGTTAGATGTTTGTTTGCTCTTGTTGCTCAATTTCAATGGGAACTTAATCAATTGGATGTTAAAACTGTTTTCTTGTATGGTAATTTAGATGAAATAATTTACACAAAGCAGCATGTTGGTTTTGAAATTGGAGATCCTAAAAAAACTATTTGTCTATTAAAAAGATTCTTATATAGTTTAAAACAAGCTCCTAAACAATGGTATAAGAGATTTGATACATTTGTTCTAAAACTTGGTTTTAAAAGAAGTCGGTATGATACATATCTATACTGTAAAGGTGATGGTGGTAAAAATTCTTTGTATCTTGTTCTCTATGTGGATGATATGTTGTTTGCCGGTTGTGATAAGTCTGAAATTGATGATATTAAATTAAAATTGAAGTCTGAATTTGAAATGAAGATTCTTGGTTCTAGTAAAAGATATTGGGCATGCATATTTGGAGAAATAAAGTAAAAAAAAACTTGTTATTTTTGAATCAACATGATTATGTGATTAAAGTTTTGAAAAAATTTAACATGCAAGACTATAAACCTGTAACATTACCTTTTGTTAATCATTTTAAGCTATCTTCATAATATTGTCCAAAGACTGAAGAATAATATGCTAGAATGTCTAAAATTCCTTATGCTAATGCTATCGGTTTTGTTATGTATTTGATGATTTGTATTAGACATAATATTGCATTTAGTATTAGCATATTAAGCAAATTTATGAGTAACCCTGGAGAAGAACATTGGAATGCTTTGAAATGGTTATTAAGATATCTTAAAGGCACACCTGACTTAGGTTTAATGTTTAAATCAAGTAAAAATTGTGTAACTTTAAAATGATATACTGATTCTGATTTTTCTGGGGAGATAATGGGAGATCAACTTCATCCTATTTTTATACCTTATGTGGTACAGATGTTAGTTGGAAATCACAACTTCAAAAAGCTGTTGCTGTAAAAAAGGGGATGTCGTTAAATGGTTTATTGTCCAAACTTGGTTTTGCTGATAATCATGCTATGTTGCTATTTGATAATCAAAGTGTTATCCATTTGAGCAAAAATCATATATTTTATGATAAAACAAAACATATTGATGTTAAATATCATTTTATAAGAGACATCATTTCAAAATGAATTCTTAGAATTGGAGAAGTTACAACTTAACTTAATCCATCAGATATGGGTACAAAAGTGATTCATTTGAATAAGTTTGTAAATTATTTGAAACGTTTATCTGTTGATTCTTTGTAATACATGTACAGATACTTGGAGCAAATGAAAAGTGATAGATTACACTATATTTCCAAATTCTGGTAGCAAGGTGGAGAATGTGGGACTAGAATCCTAATCCGAATGGTGCTCTTGTAATTTGTATTGAAGTCGTATTTTGGGTGTTACAACTTTATTAAAAATACACCTTTTAACCAGATTGAAACACGTGGCTGTATCTGGGCCGTTGGATATGTTTGTGGAGACTTCTAATTTTTGTGCCTTTTCATTTGGCATTCAGTTTAGGGTTTTCATTCTTCTCTCTTTCGTTTTTGCGTTGTTTTGAAGGGGTTATCTGGTTTTGGTTCTCTCTTTTGTTTCTTCTTTTAAATTCCTGATTTGAGATAGTCAATCTGTAATATTTAGCCTCTATGTAGTGATATTCTGAGTGAATATCTGTAAGAGGGTTTATGTTCTCTCAAGTTGTTGTTTCGAAGGTTTTGAAGAGATTCTTTGTGAATCTTATGGATTGATTGTTGTATTAAGAGAGATAAGTTTATGTTTTGTACTTCGTGATTTGGCTGAACATTTTTGTAACAATTGTTGTCATTTTGAGCTATATAGTGGAATCGAGCACAAATCAAATCTATTGGATGCTCAACGGAGGATGTAGACATTAGAAGCGGTCGCTAAACTTTCGAGGCTTAGGCTGAAAGAAATCGCTTGTATTTTCTTTATTTTCTGCACATTATTTTCTGCGAGATCATATTATCTTTATTTCTCAACGTTAATATCGTGTGTTCCTGATTTTACAGATACCATCATATCCTTTGATTTTCCTAAAACATTTTCACATCTCTTGTCTTATCATTATAACTGCCCAAGATATTAGTGTTAGCTTTCAGAGGACACGAACATGGTTAAATAGTGTCCAAGGTTATCTAATCTAGCATACTATAGTTCAATACAGCTTCAATCAGTTGTTTTGCACCTGTGGCTCATCTAGACATTAGGCCCTTGTTTGAGCCCCATTTTAAAAAAAATAAAAAATGTAGTAGTGATTTTTTGGAGAATGGATGGTTAAAAGGTAGGGGAAAAATTTTAGTTTTATATACAAATTATTTAATTGAAAAACTGTACTACTGAAAATGAGTTTGAGAAGAAATGTTTTTGAATAATAGGTCTTAAACAGGGGCTAAAGGTACACAATAATAGACAAACAATATAACAAATAAGCAATCTGAAGGTCGAGTATTGTTTTGTTGAGCAGCAACCACCACTGAGTTAGATGGAATGAAAGCAGCAGTAAGCAAAAAAATGTTTTGAGTAATGAAAAGATAATGAACGGGAAATTATCTGAAATCATTTTTTCGTTGTCGTCTTGCCTATGACAGTTCGGATGCATGTACAATGCAACCCTGTCCAATCACCAGTGTTGCCTAGGTGGTGCCTAAGCACGAAGCAGGATCAAATTGCCCCGCTTCACGCTTTTTCATTTTTTTACATTTTTGTTTATTGTTTTTCATGCCTAAACGTGCCTATCGTGCACTTTTTTCGCTTTTACATCTTTTTATGCCTTTTTCACGCTTTTTTCCTTTTATTATTAAATTATTTTTAAATTAATATTAAAATGAAAAAAAAATGTTTTTCTTCGCTTAAATTAATATTAAGATGAAAAAAATGCTTTTCTTTGCCTAAGCCAAAGCTCGACTTCCACGTTTTACGTTTTTTAGAATATTGCCAATAATGACTCTCTCTCTCTCTCGAACCAAAGCAGCACATGCATGGTATCTGTCAATTTGGAAAGGATACAAACATCATTGTACAGACCAGCAGATGAGATTCGAGTCACATTGAGAAAGGAACTCGACATGACATTTATTATTATCACAGACTTCACAGCACCTCTATTCAAAACTACATTTTCAAGTTAACCTCGATTTACAGATGAGCTAGTCACGTTTTGTGAACTCATGCTTGCAGTTCTTAAAAGCCTCCGGAATTCTGATACGCTTATCTTCCCATCTTTGTCAATGTCTGCTTCTTCTAGAAGAGGGTCTATAGAACCCCGTAGGCAGGTATGCTGCACAACCATAACACAGTATAAGCAGAAGCCACTTTTACATACTGGCCTTCGAAATAGTTTTCCTTTGCACATTACACAGGCAAATGAACTAAACAGTGGAAATCAATCTTGATCAACGATCTCAAGTTTTTGTTACTTGATCAAGTAAACAATCTAAGTTTTTATTTTTTATTGCTGGTTTTCCATAAATAAGAATATAGACTAATGATTCGCTAAAAGAGGAAATTGACACCCTACATACCAATTTAAGCTCCTCTGTGGTTATAAAGCCATCTCTATCAACATCGAATTTTTCAAAAGCAGCCTGTGACCTTTGCTGCCACTTTTCCAAGTTATGTTCCTCCAACTGATGAACATGCAGAGTAGCTGCAACGAACTCTGAGAAATCTACAAGCCCATCGGTGTTGCTATCAATCTGATCAGCCAAATAAAGAACAGAGTTCAGTCAATTACTTATTAAAATTCTGAAAACAACAACAATGAAGATGATGATGCATTGTTCAAGTGAGACAAAACATACCGCCTGAAGAATTTCAAGAACACGCGAGTCTTTCATTTTCCAAGGAAGATCTTTTGCAAGTGCCTGCGCTTAAACAGTGTGATAGCATGAAAATGCCAAATAAGTACATAGACGTCTGCCCATTTTAATTTGACAATAATTTAGCATAACTCTTGTGCAGGCCTTACCAGCATCTCTTACAAACTAGGAAAATAAATGACCAACACACTATTTAGATACATAACCATACAACAAAAACCAACCTGTCTCATTTCCTCAAGACTAATGGAGCCATTTTTATCCACATCAATTGCATCAAACTGATCTCGGATATCAGACAGCTCCTCCTCATCCAGTGTGCTAGCCAATGCCTGAAATAGAAAGCTGATCTTAATTTACTTGTATTCATACTATTACATCATTAAAGCCATAACAAATTCAGCAAGCAACGGAAATTATATCCGAGTTACCCGTAGGGCAAACTGTTTCAATAGACTGTATTTCACAAACTGCCTCATGTTGTTTAGAACAGATATATCTAATGGAATCTCGGAAGCTTCACCTCCTTCTCGAACCCATGGATGTGCTGGAAAAGTTAAAAAGATCAGTAAATTAAACCAGACATAGGCAAAAAGATTAGTACATAAATATTAGAAATCCATCAAACATCACTTAAAGGAAGAAAGGGATATTCAAAATATCTTTCATGCCAATCGCTGGTGAGAACTTGACTGATTGTTGTTTAACACACTTCAAAAAATTGAACGCTAGCAGAAATGAGAAATTTAAAATGGAAAAATAGTCATATTAGAATTAAAAAGATAAGAAATGAGATTATCTGCCAAAGAATGAAGTGATACTGATTAAAGATAAATTTAAGGACAACCTATGTGGTTGTAGCACGTCTAGCATAGACCTACAGAGCCCAATTAAAAAAATGATCCGATCCAGTAGAGCAGGTTAGAAGAGGGAGTAGATGATGATGTGGTTGAGAATGGTAATTTATGTCTTCTAGAAAATGTAGTCTAGCAGAGTATTGATGGGTTGAATAGGTAAGGAGTCGTATAGCTGATCCATTGGAATAAGGATCAGTTTATTGTCGTTCATTAGCAAGCTTTCCATGCAATCAATTGTAAAATGTTGCTATCCTAGTTTTCACCAAATGTTTGTGATCCCACTATCCCAAAACCAAACATCAGATGGATAGCATTCCTAGCATCAAAATGTATTCTATCATCTAGGAAATGCACAAGGAAGCTTATGAGGTCATACTAATTCATTGATATCCAAAACAACATCTAGTTTGCATTAGTTTTTAAGACTAGCACATTGGACAGAATTAAAGTTCGTTCGTGAGGTCATCCCAAAACATCAATCTGTTCAGGTCAGAATTTGATTCAATTATCTCGACCCAGGGCATAAAGCTAATCCTATCAATCTTGAGATCATTCTTTTTAAACCCTCGGTAAATGAAGGAAGAAGGATATCCATTTGTTTTCTCAACGTAAAAACCTAAGGACCATGTTTGGCCTCAATTAAACGTGGAGGAAAGACCACTTTATACACACATGTAGAAATTGTTTTGAATAAAATCACCCTTGCCTTCTTAAATTCACACAAATATTGTAGGAATCATTCTGAAACCACTTGATACGAATAGACCCATTTTTCGTAAATTATAAGCATATATAGCCTTTAAAAAGAACAAATACATACATAATGCCTGCGCTGCAGTAAGTCTGGCACGAGGATCTTTCACCAATAACTTCTTCACGAAATCTTTAGCTGCATTGCTTACGCTTGGCCATGGTTTTCGCCGAAAGTCAGGCTTGTTTCTTAGAACCTTTAAATATCATATATACTGTTATAATCAAAGAATAACCAAATATGTGAAATTTAAATATGCTCAAGTCCACAAATGCAAATGACATACAAATAATGAGGTGGGACATGTCAAAATAATTTGAAACCTTGTGAGAGAGTTAAAAAGAAACTTATTTTTATGATGAAGATAAAACTCAATGCCAAGACTTATTATTGACTTGTTCTTTTTTATCTGAGGTTGAGGATCCAAATGCAAGCCTGTTAATGAAATTTGAGGACAAATTCAATTAAATCTGAGAGTTGCAAAGAAAATTTAATGCACAAATCATGAGATGGAATTCAATTGTGAAGTCCAGAGAAAGTTCAAGGATTATCCATCATTTCAAACTCGTGCACCAAGAATGAAATGCAGTACTTACCTCTTTAAATATGCCATCCTCAGTTTTGTCCCAGAAGGGACGCCGGCCACAGAGCAAAATGTAAGTAATTACACCAATACTCCACACATCAGATTCAGGGCCTGACTTACGCTTCAATACCTCTGGAGCTACATAGTATGCACTCCCAACAATATCTTGGAATTTCTTTCCTGCATAAAGAATAAATATTGAGAGTTCATAATGAACGGGAAACAAATGAAAATCCCTGATAAATTAATAAAAATAGCAATTGGCAGGTGCATGAAGATCTTGAAATGCTTGGACGGTAGAATGCAGCTTAGTCTAGTCCTTCAGACAACTACTGATGTGCATAAAAATGAAGATGTATATACGTCCACGTGCATTTACCTAAAAAAAATAAGTAATTGGATTGGACTTAAATAATTTGAGGTGATGCCATCGTGCATAAAAATTCCAAAATTTCATAATTAGGTATATGTTTATCCAACAAATAACAAAACTAAACACCTGATTACCTGGTCTAATGAAGTCTGAAAGACCAAAATCTGTAGCCTTCAATGATGAATCATCTTTTGGTGACTTAAATAGAAAATTCTACAGAGGAAAAATGTATGTGAGAACATCAAGCACCAGATTCCCTTTCAAACATAATGATAACCTATGACTCTCTAAGCATACCTCTGGTTTCATGTCACGGTGTACTAAACCGTGCAAATGACACTCAGCTGCAACTTTTAGCATTTGCCTTACAATGATTGCCGCATCTTTCTCTGTGTAACGGCTGTCCTTTCTGATTAAAGGAAATCATAGGTAAGTCCTGGAATAATACTTCTCAATTCGAAATAATATGTATAGCATACAACATGCCATGCAGCCTACAAATCCTATTAAATGGAAAAATGGGATATGCTTACTTTGACAAAATGCGGTCCAGCAATTCACCTCCCTCACATAACCTAAATAGAACAATGTTGAGAACAATCCATTCATACCATGTTCAACTCATACAACTCATTGCAGGAGGAATTAAAAAAATAAAAGGATTTTGAGCAAAAAAATGGACGTTCGAAGAACTTACTCCATTACTATGTACACGTAAGAATCATCCTCAAATGAATTATGGAACTGAACAACATTCTCATGACCAGCTAAAGCTTTCAATATCTTGACTTCTCGCTTGACATCTTCTACAGCAATGGGAAGGACCATCTGCCAGATATGCAGGATTACTACAACCATAAGTCGGAAATTTCTACTTCGAAGGCACTTTAAGTCATCACGTAGTTTTCAAGAAAATATGCAGCTTAAAAACAAAAAAGCGCAACACCACATCCATCTTGGAACTCACTGCTTGACATATCCTACAATTGAGCCTTTTTTCTGAAAACCTAGTTAACTGAGGGCTATGCATAAGTTTTTGATAATTACCGCATTTCTTTTACAGTTAGAAAATTTTATTTATTAGCTCGAATATCGGGGAACTAAAACCCTCTCCCCTTATATAAACCTTTCAAATGCAAGCCTACCATATTCACAAACAGTTTCCTACCCCACACAAATATTAAACCACAGAATAGCAGAATTCTGGCACAGCTCAAGGAATTCAAGGCATTTTTTATGATTTTCAAAAAGATTGCTATAAAGATCCAAAAACCAAAGCAAACCATCACATTTGAGAGAGATCAAGTTTACTGAAGGAGCAGCCACTTGTCTTAATTATAAGAAACAATATCAACCAAATTTGGACATGCAAGTTTACTTAAATAAATCAATAGAATCGCCTAATAAACCTACCTTGAATAATGTATAAAGTAGAAATATCATTATATGGAGCTTCTTTTTGTTGCCTAAGATGCAAAAAGATTAATATATATCTATCATGGAATAAGTCTTAAAACATTTAAGCAGCATAAACCATACAACCCAGAAAACTGACCAATTAAGAAAAATCAAATCCCATACCAATTGCCACTAATAAAACCAATTTCGCAGAAATATAAATGATGCCGACAGATTAAAAGAGCAACAAAATGCAGCCTATTGAACTCAAGTTTCCTATGAATCTATTAAAACAAAATGATTATGATAAAAATGGTAGAAAAAGGATGACCTTATTCTTCTCAATTTTCTTCACAGCAACACGATCTCCATTTGACTTATCAATTGCAACATATGTATAACCAAATTGGCCATGACCCAATAATTTCCCAATAGTATACCGATTATCGAAATCTTTATCATACCCAAAATCTGTTTTTTTCCCACAAGGGATGATTCCACCTGGCCTTTTTGAACTATTCTTCACAATATGTGGCATATTCCTCTTTTGTTGATTCCTATGACCTTTTGTTTTATGATGATTACAACGAGAAACCCCTTGTTTTCTTGACGTAACGCTAGTGGTGGTGGTGGCGGTTGTGGAGGGATTACTGGCGGTGCAGTCATTTCCGGGGCGGCGGTGCTGGTGGTTGTTCGCGGTAGTTGGAGGAGTGTTGCTATTGGAACCACTAACTTTGGTGACGGAAAAACAGATACCCATTTCCAGATAACAAAAGGATCCGAACCCTTGTCAAAAATTCAGATTTTTTTTTTTTCAATAAAGATCACTATGAATGATCACGTGAAACCACGAACATGGATTAATAGAAAATAAAGGGAGGTTATTATTATAAGAGAGGAGTGTGTGAAATCATTACACAGTAAAATATTAGATGAAGAAGGTAGAAGATAGAAGGAAGGAGGGAAGAAGGAGCGCAGCTGGCGGCGATGGTCAAAGAGACTTTTGGAAGAAGAGAGAGGAGAGAAGCCTAGGGGGTTGCAAAAAGTCCCCCCAGTTTTTGCAATTATTTCATTGATTTTTTTGTTAGATAATAATGCATTGTTGTCGAGCGAAGGGGTGTTGGAGTTTGAAATTGAAGATTTGCATGTAGCGGTGGCAATCGAGTCGAGCGATTCGACGATTTAATCGTTTGGCTCAACAAAAACGAGCACGAGTCGAGCAGGTCGGCTCGCTAGACGCCTTGCCTGCTCGACTCGTCAATTTGCCGAGCACCTCGTCGAGCTCTTGTAAAATGCGAGCTACGAGTTAAGCCAAAAATAAAAACTAAAAAATAAAAATTCAGTGACTAAATGTTGCTTCAACTCAATTTCGTGATTTTTTATTTCATATTTAATGTGTTTGCCTCATTTTTAATTTAATAGTGTAAGACGATTTAAAATATGTTAATGATGAAATTCAACGAATTAGGAATGCACTAGTCTATATCACGATTGCACCTAGTAGAAAATAAGCATTTGAGGAATTTTGTGGCGAAACTAGAGTGTCGCATACAAAAACCCTTATTAGTGACGTAGGGTATAGATGGAACCCCACATACTTATTATTAAAATCATGTGAAGGTTTCGAACATTTAATTACTGAATTTTATAACATAAGGCCTATGAGAGTCGACGACGATACTATTTTAAATAAGCGTGATTGGTATTTAGTTTTTAAAATTAAAAAAATTGACAAGTTTTTATAATTCTACAAATATTTTGTCTATTTATTATCCTACTAGTTGTATGGTTCTTGAACGTCTATATATAATTGCTATGGATTTTCATAGATTTAAAGATGACCCCAATTTTAGTTCAATTATATTTCTCATAGAATTAAAATTTAGAAAATATTGGGAAGAATTGTCCATGTTATTTTCTTTAGCACGTTACAATATAATTTATCGGGGTACTAATTTCAACTAACAAATTATTTACTTTAAAGTTTACTTATTTAATCAAAATAAATGTATTTCTAATCCCTTTTTTTTCGAGTTAGTTAATATCAGAGACCTCCTTGAGGTATCTGACTATTACATGAACATTTCATAAGGTTTGTTTACTATAATAGATTCCCCTTAACAGTCCAAAGCAATTTTTTATTTTTCATATTACCCTTCTAATTTAATCTTCTTCTTCTTCATTTCTTAAAAGAAATAGTGTTATAGATTAATGAATTTGGTCCGTTTGCAGACTAAGGAAAGTTTTCTTTTTGTTATTATTTTATTTTCTTAATTTAATTGATTTTTATATTCATAAATTTATGTTATGTGTAATTTAATTCTTTTAATTAAATAGCAATCTCAAGACATGTTTAGTTTGTGTTTCAGTTTTAAGTTCATTTTCAATTTTCTTTTTTAAAGGTCTGTTTTGATATTGATAAAATAAGTTTGATTTATCATTTTGAAAAACTATTTCTCAAAGTAGAAAATTAAAAAATACATTCGAATTTAAATTTTGAAAAAATTGTTTCATGATATTTTATTCCATTAAATTTGATTTATCTTAATATATTATGTAATAATATATACATTTTAAAGTTGATAAATTTTGCAATTTATTTTCCCATGGAATTTAAATAAAAATAATAATAAATTGAGCCGACAAAATAAATAAAATAAAATAAAAATTAATGACTTGGATGGAGAATATTTTCATTTGTTTTCATATATATTAAAAGTATTTATGTAAATAATCATTAAATGCCCGAAGTAAGTTTTTACATTTTTTTTTTTTAATTTTTTCTAGAAATTTTATTAAAAAAAATTTCAGAATTTTTTTTTTTATTCTTTTTGTTTCCCAATTTTTTACATTTTTTATTTTAAGAATATATCAATTTTATTTTTTTAATTTTCTACTTCTATGAAATTTTAAAGTATGGCTATAGTGTAAATATTTGATGCCTCTATGAAATTAACTCAATTCTTTTCAGGTTATCCAAATTTGCACTTAATCGGTTCCAGTTTATTGGGAGGAAGGCAGGAATGCCAAAAAGCTGGTCACGCGCTAAGTCGGTGAAATGTATATATTAATGACACGCCCAGTCCACCAAAAAAAAAAAAAATTTTTTTAATGCAATATAATTGCACACTATTATGAACACCACATTATTTGGATTTTAGACCCTATCAGTCTTATATGTACGAATTATTTAACCATATTTTCAGTTAGGTTTCGTCCGTCTTCAAAAAAATTTATAAAACTTTATTTTCAATCATATATTCTGTAGAATTCACAATTTTTATTTGCTTATTATTCCTACATTTTATATAATCCACAACTAATAAAGGCTTTAAGAAACATGAAACCAACTTCAACATATAGATTAGATGGTGAGATTATGGTGCATGTTTGACTTAAAGTAAATTAATAAATTCTATTCTATCTTAGCACTAAATTTTAATTTGTCTCAATTAGATTATTGAACTTCAATTAGTTTCAAAATTTATCAACTTTTCATATCCTATCATCCCCAAACTATTGAATAACTGCTTTGTTGGTACTTATATATTAATTGACATGCACATGATCGCTACGAATGTTGCAAAATGAGGAATATGAATTGGCGTCTTTTTTTATTTTAATATTTGTATAACATTTGTATAACAATCATGTGGAAGATTCATTACACTTTGTCTATGTTTGGTGGAAATTAAAATTTAGATTTTAATTTAAATCAAAATTAATAATTAACTTTAACTACATATTTTGTGGGATCCTCAACTTTCAACCACATACTTTATCAACTTTTATTAAAATATACTAAATATTTAATTTTAATTTTCACCAAACAGAGGCTATGTCTGTCAAAATTTTCTTTTCGTTAACTTGGGAGATGCAAAGTGACGAAATTGTGAAATTTGAAACTAAATGAAGTCCATTTATCTAATTAAGATCTCTTTGAAAGTTTAGTTTACGCACAGTAAATTACCCCATTTGACTAAGCTTAAAAAGTTATTTGTCAGAAAGAAGTAAAATATAAAGTAAATATATATATTTTTTTGTTGGTCAAATTTAAAAATAAACAAATATGTAATTTAATTTCCAAGTAATTCCTTTTATTGTCAAATTCATTTCGCCTTTCTCGTCCAACGAATAGTAATTTCTTATTCCATCGAGATAGGAAAATGACATACCTCGATTAGTACAATTATTGGTATATTCAAAATTTCAAGAAAGACTAAGTCAAAAACAAAGAATTTTTTACTTCTATAAAATCCCTATTTTTCTAACTTCAAAAAAAAAAAAAAATCATTTTCTGAGAAAGGAGAGTGAAAATAAAATAAACTTGAAATCACTACCCATAAATCTATTTTTAACAATCCTTCCTTGTTTGTTCTTGACACTACTCACTAAAGAACAAACAAAATAATTAGGTCATGCCGATGGTTCATTAACAGGATGAAGGATAAATAATTCGATTAATTCACATCCAAATTATGAGTGAAGGCAAACATGTTTTGAGACATGGAAATTTTGTTATATTGCCAAGCAAGTGCGCAGATGACCTGGTTATAAACTAATAGGTCAACTCTATCATGGTTGGGAACTCTAATAATTTTTGTTTGATGTAAATTATTTCTATTAAAAAATAGTTTTATATGTTTTAAAAGTTAGTGAGATGTTTGATTATGACAAAGGAAACTGATTAATTGTCAAGAATCTAAACATTTTAAATATATATATAATGGATTAATACCAATTCAAATACATAAAAAAAATATTGTTTACTTGTAAAAACTCTAGTAATTTGATGAAATTATAATACCAATTATTTCATTTGTTTTTTTGTGGACCACATGGCGTGTTAAGTCACTCAAAAATTAGGGATTGATTTATTAATTTAACTGGTTTGCATGGACATACTATTGACTCAGTCTTTGGACGGAGTATTGTGTGATAGGTCTGATTTGGGCAACTATAAAAAGTCTTTGCAGGGACCAAGTCGTCTCGTCATCATTTTAATAACGTTAAAATATTTGACCGACATAAAATTATTTAGAATTTTTTATTTTTTATTTTTGAATAATTATGAATTTCTTGTTAAAAATTTATGGGCGGCTAACTTCTTACCATCATGAAAAAGACGGAGACGACTTCTGGACACATACGTATTCATTTCTTGGGTTCGATAGAAGAGTTTCCATTGTTTTGGATCCAGTTGCGACAAGCACCACATTCACAAAAAAGGAGAAGAGCACGACGAGACCAACGAATTAATCTTAATTAGGACAGTCGAATTAGTAATATTCAAGGAAGATGAATTTAATATGTTACATTCTTCATTGTTTGCTTAAAAATTAAATTTGATGAGTTGATTAAAGTATACGTTGTTGAGTTCGAATAGAGGGATAACGGCAAGTCATATTACTTAGAGAAGGCCAATGTTAAAGTTTGGAAGATATCTCCAATATGGTACACGGTCAAATTTTTAAGCAAACTAAGCACGACTTTCAAAGATATATTCAAAGCGCTTGAAATATTTGCTCAAAAGTCGAGTTTGAGACTATAAATTAAGAACTTAATTAAAATTGAAAAAAAAAAAAAAACATTTGCTTTTCAAGTTTTGACTTCAAATTTTAAAAATTCTTCCATTCCTTCACATATTGACATCCAAATTTACACAATCAAAACGTATTTCATTAAATTGAGGTAGAAGTAATAAGTAGTTGATGTATTTTAATTATTATTTGATTGGCATCTTGAATAGAATGACTACATTCACATAAAACAATTCACAGAAGTTCTACAGAATACACTCAATTAGGTGGGGTCCAATTTTTTTGGTAATATTAAATTCACGCGGGGCCCAGTTACCATGTGAATCATCTATAGAAATTCTGTGAAAATTCATGTTGTACATATGGATTAATTCTCTTGAATATTATTGTTAATGATGCTTATGATCTAAATTGTAGAAAAAACTGAGACGTAGAACAAGAGATTCATTTTGAAGGAGGAGAAATGAAAAGAAGCAAATAAAAACATTTAAGGTCAATTCCATTATCCAAACTTATTCGACGAGTCTAAACTTTTTCTCTTTATTTAATTCTACATTTTGGGCTTTACCTACAATGATGATAATGTAGGATTAACTTTGGGAGTGGAGAATCTAGATTTTCTTGTAATTTAATCACCACGATTGGATTTCGTGTGATTATTCTAGGTTTAATTTTGGGTTATAAAAAAATTGAAGAAAAGGAAAAAAAATAAAAAATTACATCTTTATTATGCATGATTGTGTGAACATAACTTGAATAATGTGATTCGATAATATTTATGATCAATTTTGAATCGATTCATGATAACTCTCGAATTTCTAACAATTACACGAATTTCATTATTTTATACCTGGCTTTTGAATAAATTGAGCATGAATTCATTTTTGGTTGTACTTATACATAACTTTGAAACTAGTTGTGTACATTAATTATTTCAGAATTTTTTAAGATATTGTAGTACGAATTTAATACACTAATCACCCAATTAGTATTGAAACCTGTTGGAAGAAAACGGGTCGCACATGTGGATTGACCCGACCCGATT
>CAIGRB010015939.1:0-20481 GCA_903798255.1 Fraxinus quadrangulata | reverse complement strand
TTTTGAGTTTAGCTCAAAACCGATCCAACCTCAACCATGCCCATGCCTACTTTGACCTATGCATATTCCAAGTCATTAAATCGTTAAGAATTTTTGTGAAAAAGTAGAATAGCCAGTTAAAAACTGGATGCCATATCGAACAAATAATGAATTTCAATTTGAGACGATGACCTAAATGAAACGTTTTGTGATGTTTAGTGGGTCTGAAACAAATTAAAGTTCAGTAGCCAACACGATAATAAGTATAAAATAGAGTGGACATTAGTAAAATTAACCATATTTATGAATGACATATAACATATACAAATTTAGCCCTTATTTGAACCCTTTTTTTTTTTTTTTTTTGTAAAAAATGCATTATTAAACAATGTTTTGATTCCAAATAAATCACACATTTTTTAATAAAATAATATTATAAGCAAACTCTAAAGTGTTCCTTATTTTTTAACCATGCATTTCCCATAAAAATACTATTCAAAAATGCATTTTTTTTTCCCTGCAAAAAGGGAGTTCAAACAAGCCCTTAGTTTTTAAAGAGTATTTTCAAGACACTCTCTATTTTTAAAGAGCATATTCTATAATTTAGTGAACATCTATAAATTTAGAGAGTAAAAATTTTTAAATACTCAAAAAGTTCTTTATATTTAACACTTCATTTTATTACTCAAAAAAATATTTATTGTTTTTCCCCATCTTTTATTTTCACGGCTTTCTTATAAATTATTATATTATTTGTCATCATTGAAAAATTGAAATATTTTGAATGCATTAAATTAAAACGTTGATTTAAAAAATCTTTTGGATCATAATTTTAAGCATTAACTTTTTAATAGAGAATATTTTATATTTAAAGAGTCTCTTGGAGATGCTATTGTTAATATATCGTACTTACTTAAATGCACTATAAAAAGGTTATTATATAACCATGTATATATTATTCATCAGTCATTTATTTCCACGATTATGATTTTACTTTTTTTTTTTTTTTTTTTAATTCTAGTGGTTTTTTGACTTGTGAAAATGATTTACAACGAAATAACAGTTTTTTTATTTGACTTCTCAAGTAAGTTAGAGAACAAGATGCTTCAAAGAACATTCATGCATTCATAAGCATGGTAATGATTTTAATAGAGTACACGGTCCACTAAATATTACTGTAAATATCGTTCGTGCACATGCCTTCATGCTTGTAAGTGATTAAATATATTTAAATTATAAATACTAAAAATGAATTGTAGATAAGCGAATAGTATTTATAGATTCAAAAAAGAGAAAATTATCCCAAATCCGACCTTTTAACTTCCTATTTCATTAATAAGATGATAAAGTTATTCTTGCAAAAATCAAGTGTAAACCACCTACCCCACACCACACCACAACCCACCAATCTAACTCTAATTCATTTTCCCAAATCAAAGGTTCAATCCCCTTTGGTAATTTGTGACTATTTAATTGGGTAATTGTAATCAGTTAATTTAATAATTTGTGACCAATTAATTTGATAATTTATGATTAATGAATAAGTTGTGATATATAAAATTTGTGATTAATGTCCTAAAAATAAGTTGTGCTCAATTAATTTGATAGGTTGTGATCGATAAATAAGTTGTAACATATACTTGTGACTGTAACGTTTTGTGATTGTGATTAGTACATAACTATAATCATAAATTGTATATTACTTTGACATTAACCTATTTAATTAATAAAACCTGTTTATCCCCTAATTTTTGTAAGAATTTCACAAATTTGTCGAATTTGAAAGTATATCTTTAAAGATTTATAGTTATATTTTTTTCCCTGCAAAAAATGTGCGTATATAAAAAATTTGTCTATTTATAAATAGTTTACTTCTTATATATTTAGCCCCTTTTTGTGCCTATTAATTTAAAACTCTTTTTGCAACATGATCATTTTCAACAATCATTTATATAATAAAATATTAGACACCTAAATCTAAAATTTTTCTTTAATTTTTAATCACTCATTCTCCTACAAATGCTATTCAAAACTCTTTTTTATTTTTAAATAATGGGCACCAAACAAAAGCTTAATTGTGAATCAGCAAAGTAGATTAATTTTCAAAAGTCAAATAATGAAATCCACATTCAACTAGTGGATCATGACTCAGATCATCCATTTTCTCTATCAGTGAAATTAGCACTAGCATCATCCATGTTAGATATTTGATAGTGACTACAATATTGAAATGGAAAAAATATTGTTTCAATCCAATATAATTTGAACATCCATTTTCTTTATTAGTGAAATTAGCACTCACATCATCACACGATAGATATTTAATAGTGATTACAATATTCATATAGAAAAAAAATATTGTTTCAGTCCAATATAATTTGACAAAGACCATCCATTTTCTTTTCTCACTGAAATTAACACCGGCACCATCACATGTTGGATATTTGATAGTGACTACAATATTCAAATGAAAAAAAAAATATTGTTTCAGTTCAATATAATTTGACACAGACTATCCATTTTCTTTCTTAGTGAAATTAGCACTTGGTATCATCACATGGTTAATATTTGATAGTGACTACAATATTCAAATAGAAACAATATTGTTTCAGTCCAATACATAATTTGACGCAGACCATCCATTTTCTTTATCAGTGAAATTAGTACTTAGAAACATCATAGGATGGATATTTAATAATGACTACAATATTCAAATGGAAAAAATATTACTTCAATCCAATATATGATTCGACGCAGGCCATCCATTTTCTTTATGAGTGAATTAGTACATGACATCATCACATGTTGGATATTTGGCAGTGACTATAATGTTAAAATGTAAAAATTATTGTTTCAATCCAATATATAATTCGACCCACACCATCTATTTTTTTTATCAGTGAAATTAGCATTGGCATCACCATATGTTGGATATTTAATAGTGACTACAATATTCAAAGGGAAAGAATATTGTTTCAATCCAATATCTAATTTGACGCACACCATCTATTTTCTTTATTATGTTGGATTTTTATTAGTGAAAACAATATTCAAATGGAAAAAATAATTTTTCATTCCAAGATAATTCGAACCAGACCATCGATTTTCATTATCAGATAAATTAGCACTTGGCATCATTGCATGTTTGATAATAAATAGTGACTACAACATTGAAATGAAAAAATATATTACTTCAGTCCAATATATAATTTGATGCAATCCATCCATTTTGTTTATCAGTGAAATTAGCACTGGGATCATCAAGTGTTGGATATTTGATAGTGACTACAATATTCAAATAGAGAGAATATTGTTTCAGTCCATTATAATTTAATGCAGACCATCAATTTTCATTATCAAATAAATTAGCAATTGACATCATCACTGATAACCCAAAAATGACTAACCAAGAGGGGGTGAATTGGTTTTTAAATTTTTTTCGAAAAATTAATCTAAATTCAAGGGTGTAAAGACTAAATAGATTAATTCAGCACAAAAATAAAAGCGATAAATAAAAGGGGGGGAGGGAGGATGTAAACAATATAATTGTAGAGGTTCGATCCAAAGTAATGATCTAAGTCCTTCATTACCAAGCTCTCTGGCACGAACACGACCTTTTCACTATGTAGATTGACTTAAGGTGTAATCCAACCATTTACAATGCTTTCGGTGACTTACAAACAAGGAGCACCGATTCTTATATAGTGTTGAGCTTTACGAAATTTCAACACAACCCACTATTTAGTTTTCAGGGAACCTCAATGTGATCCACATGGTTACTTACAACAAGAAGCACCGATCCTTATACAATGTTGATCTTTAAGGGACTTCAACATGACCCACACTTTATCAAAGAGATTTTACAATGGAATACCTCTCTTGATAAATAATACAAATAAGTTAAGTACTAAGAGGGGTTAACACTTCAATGAATAGTAATAAATGATAGCTCAAGTGTTAGATGGAAAACTTTGATGAATATGATAATAAAAAATTAGATTCAATCAATCAAAGTATTTCAATGAGAAGATAAAAAAGAAATAAATGCAATATATGTTCAAAAATCTTCTCAAGATATATCTCTCTTTAATGAATAATTGTAATAAATTAAGTACTAAGAAAAAAATGAGAAATTTTGATGAATATGGTGATTTTACAAGTTTGATACAATCAATCAAAGTTTTCAATATGAACAAGTATAAAAGTTTATTCAATGTGATTTCATGCAACCATCTATTTTCTTTATCAGGGAAACTAGCACTCGGCAAATTATTGTAGGATATTTAATAGTGGAGAAAATTTTGTTTCGGTCCAATATATATTTTGACACATAACATCCACTTTATTTATTAGTAAAATTAGTACTCGACATCATCACATGTTGGATATTTGACATTGACTACAATATTCAAAAGAAAAAAAAATTGTTTCATTCCAATATAACCTGAAGTAGACCATTCATTTTCATTATTAGTGAAATTAGCACTTGGCATCATCACATATTGGATATTTAGTGGTGACTACAATATTCAAATAGAAAAAATATTGTTTCAATACAATATATAATGCAGACCATCCATTTTCTTTATCAGTAAAATTAGAAATTGGTATCATCACATGTTGGATATTTGATGGTGACTACAATATTCCATTGGAAAAAATATTGTTTCAGTCAAGTATAAAATATGACGCAGACCATCCATTTTCTTTATTAATTAATGAAATTAGCACTTTGCATCATTGCATGTTGGATATTCGATTGTGACTACAATATTCCATCGGAAAAAATATTGTCTCAGTCTTATATAAAATTTGATGCAGACCATCCATTTTCTCTATGAGTGAAATTAGCACTTGGCATGAGTTGATATTCGATTGTGACTAGTTTCAGTCCAATATAAAATTTGACAGAGACCATCTATTTTCTTTATTAGTGAATTTTTGCAATTGATATCATCATGTGTTTAATATTCGATAGTGACTACAATATTCAAATGGAAAAATATTGTCTCGGTCTAATATAATTTGACGCAGAACATCCATTTTCTTTATGAGTTAAATTAGCACTTGGCATCATCATATGTTGGATATTTGATAGTGTCTACAATAGTCAAATGGAAAATATATTGTTTCAATACAATATAATTTGACGGAGATCATCCTTTTTCTTTATTAGTGGAATTAGCACTTGGAATCATCACATCTGAGATATTTAATTGTGACTACAATATTCGAATGGAAAAAATATTGTTTCAGTCCAATATATAATTGACGCACACTATCCATTTTCTTTATCATGTTGGATATTTAATAGTGACTACAATATTCAAATGGAAAAAATATTGTTTCCGTCCAATATAATTTGACACAGACCATCCACTTTCTTTATCAGAGAAATTAGCTCTTGGCATTATCACATGTTGGACATTTAATACTGATTACCATTATCAAATGGAAGAATATTGTTTTTGTCCAATATGTAATTTGATGCAAACCATCCATTTTTTTATCACTGAAGTTTACACTTGACGTCATCACATGTTGGATATTCGACAGTGACTACACTATTCAAATTGAAAAAATGTTGTTTCAATCCAATATAATTTGACGTTGACCATCCATTTTCTTTATTAGTGAAATTAGCATTTGTCATCATCACATGTTGGATATTTGATAGTGACTACAATATTCAAATGGAAAATTATTGTTTCATTCCAATATATAATTTGACGCAGATCATTCATTTTCTTTGTCAGTGAAATCAGCACATTGCGTCTTCATATGTTGGATATTCAATAGAAACTACAATATTTAATTGGGAAAAATATTGTTTGATCAATCCAATATAATTTAACGCAGACCGACAATTTTCTATATCAGTGAAATTATCACTTTCCATCATCACATATTCAATATTCGATTGTTTGATCAGTTCAATATAATTTGACTGAAACCATCCATTTTTTTTATCACTGAAATTAGCACTTGACATCATCACATGTTGGATATTCAATAGTTACTACAATATTCAAATGGAAGAATTATTGTTTCAGCCCAATATATAATTTGACTCAGACCATCTATTTTCTTTATTAGTGAAATTAGGGCTTTGCATCTTCACATGTTGGATATTCGATAGTGACAACAATATTCAAATGAAAAAAAATATTGTTTGATCAGTCAAATATAATTTGACACAGACTGTCATTTTTCGACATGAGTGAAGTTAGCACTTGCCATCATCACATGTTTGATATTCAATTGTGACTACAATATTCAATTGGAGAAAATTTTATTTGATTAGTCCAATATAGTTTGACGCAGACCATCCATTTTCTTTATCAGAAAAATTAGCAGTTGACATCATCATATGTTTGATAATTGATAGTGACTACAATATTCAAATGGAAATAATATTGTTTCAGTCCAATATATTATTTGACGTCGACCATCCATTTTCTTCATGAGTGAAATTAACGCTTGGCATCATCACATATTGGATATTTGATAGTACCTACAATATTCAAATGGAAAAAATATTGTTTCGGTCCAATATAATTTGATACAGACCATCCATTTTCTTTATGTGTGAAATTAGCTATAAGCTTCATCACAAGTTGGGTATTTAACAGTAATTACTTCGATCCACTATAATTTAGCACAAACCATCCAATTTTTTTATGAGTGAATTTATCACTTGGCATCATCACATGTTGGATATTGATATTGACTACAATATTCAAATGGAAAAAATATTGTTTCAGTCCAATATAATTTGACTCAGACCATTTATTTTCTTTATCAGTGAAATTATCATTTGGCATCATCACATGTTGGATATTCGATAGTTACTACAATATTCTAATGGAAAAATTATTGTTTCAGTCCAATATACAATTTGACGCAGACCATCCATTCTCTTTATTAGTGAAATTGGCCTTTGGCATCACCACATGTTTGATATTTGATAGTGACTACAATATTCGAATGGAAAATATTGTTTCTATCCAATAAAATTTGACGAGGACCATCCATTTTCCTTATTAGCGAAATTAGCACTTGACATCATATCAACTGCAATATTCAAATGGAAAAGATTTTGTTTCAATCCAATAAATAATTTGACGTAGACTATCCATTTTCTTTATCGGTGAAATTAACACTTGATATCATTATATGTTAGATATTCGATAGTGACTACAAATTCGAATGAAAAAAGATATTTTTTTCAGTCGAATATAACTTGACGTATACCATCCATTTTCTTGATTAGTGAAATTTGTACTTGGCATCATCACATGTTGAATATTAGATATTGACTACAATATTCAAATGGAAAAATTATTGTTTCAGACCAATATATAATTTGATGTAAACCATCCATTTTCTTTATCAGTGAAATTAGCATTTGACATCATCACATGTTGGATATTTAATAGTAATTACAATATTCAAATTGCAAAAAATATTTTTTCAGTCCAATATATAATTTAATGCAGACCATCCAATTTCTTTGTAAGTGAAATTACCACTTGGCATCATCTCATGTTGCATATTTGATAGTGACTACAATATTCAAATGGAAGAAAAAAATATTGTTCCAGTCTAAAATATAATTTGATGTAGACCATCCATCTTCTTCATATGTGAAATTAGCAATTAGAAACATCACATGATGGATATTTAATAATGATTACAATATTAAAATGGAAAAAAATATTATGAGTCCAATATATGATTCAACGCAGACCATCCATTTTCTTTATTAGTAAAATTAGAAATTGGCATCACCACTGTTAGATATTTAATAGACTACAATATTCAACTGGAAAAAATATTGTTTTTGTCCAATATATGATTTCACGCACACCATTCATTTTCTTTATCAGTTAAAGTAGCACTTCACATCATTATATGTTGGATATTCGATAGTTCTGAATAGAAAAAAATATTTTTCCAGTCCAATTAAATTTGACGTAGACCATCCATTTTGTTATAAGTGAACTTGACATGATCATATGTTAGATATTCGATAATGACTACAATATTCAAATGGAAAAATTACTGTTTCAGTGCTATATATAATTTGACGCATACCATCCATTTTCTTTATCAATGAAATTAGCAATTGGCATCATCACATGTTGGATATTCTATAATGACTACCTATTCAAATGGGAAAAATATTTTTTGATTAGTCCAATATAATTTGACTCATACCACATTACAACAAAAACAGTCTTTTGCAATGTTCAAAAAGGGTTGTCGAAAACCTTTTGCAACATTTTTAAGTATGTTGCAAACCTCGATGTTTCATAGAGTAGAAGGATACATCAACGTTTTTTAATGTTGACATAACCTTTTTGCAACGTTTTTATAACGTTACGAATAACTGTTTTGCAAACATTTTTTGAATATTGCAAATAACATTTTGGAACTTTTTTGTCTGTTCTTTATGCTTATATCTTTATTTTTTACTACATTTTTTGATCGTTGTCATATGTTATTTGATAATTTTTTTTAAAAAATTTTAAATTTTTCTTATTTGTACATTAATTTGCACAAACCAACCACAAAATAAGATATAAGATGACAATATCAAACAACTCGAATAATCATTATTAATTGTTCTCCAAAATATAATAATATTCATACAAAATTCAAATCCAAACTTTTGAAGCGTCTAAAAATTCAATACATTTCAAAAAAAGGAAAGAAAGAAATACCATAAACCCTAAGTAGTGAGTAAAACTGCACTACCGACATTCTTGATTTTCGAGACAAGCTTAGCATTTTGGCCATTGCCATATGTTATTTTACAATTTTTTTAATTTTACATTTTTCTTATTTATACATTAATTTGCACAAATCAACCACAAAATAAGATAGACGATGGCAATATCAAACAACTCCAATAATCATTATTAATTGTACTCCAAAATGTAATAATATTTATACAAAATTTAGATCCAAAATTTTGAAGCTTCTAAAATTCAATACATTTTCCAAAATAAAAAGAGGGGGGGGGGGGGGGAGAAATACCATAAACCCTAAGTAGTGAGTAAAACTGCACTACCGACATTCTTAATTTTCTTCGCAGTGGTTTTCGACACAAGCTTACTAGAATCTCTTAACATTCATACATTTAAATTGCATCATCTGATAGTTTTTTAGATTCAATGACAATTTCTTTTACAGTTTCTTCCAGTTTGTTTAAACTCTCTTTTACCTTCCTAAGCACTGGTGTAACATCCCGGCCCGCATGGATCGAAACGTCAATAGATTAACTTTACTTTACCCATAGACTATAGACTTAATAAAATAATTAACTATATTTTTAGCGAAAAGCGTAAAAATTTAACTTATGAATTTAATTCGAGAATTATTTAATTTTAAATAACATTATTTCGTATTAAGGGATTATCTAATAATTTCTTAGAAATAAAGTCTCATTATTGACGTAAAATTNATTATACTTTTAGCGGAAATCATTAAAATTTAACTTAAGAATTTAATTCGATAATTATTAATTCTAAATAACATCATTTCGCATTAAGGGATTATCTAATAATTTCTTATAAATAAAGTCGCATTATTGACATGAAATTTTAGGAAGAAAATAAAAAATAAATGTTACTACTTTTGTTTTCTATCTCAGTGACAATTTCAAAAATAAATTCATTTGCATAGCTATCGACCTTAAAACTTCATGATATTTTATAGTAAAGTAGGAAATTCTTTATATTATGACATATCCAAAAATCGGCTTTCGTCGGCAACATATGAGTTATTAAAATATTTTTCAAAACCCCACAACGGCTTGGTTTAGAAGGTAACCCAGCGCAGTTTATATAAAATGACATATAAAATTCTACAGACATCGGATCGACATGATTTTGACTTTATTCGGTAACATTCCATAAGGCTATCAAGCAACACTAGTTTTGTCCAAAAATTCTAAGTAACGATTGAGTTACGAATTTTTTTAAAGTCAAGGGCAGAAGGTGAAAATGACAACACTACCCAGAGCAGTTCACTTTAAGGAACATATAAAATCTACCGATATCGGATTGACAAGATTCCAAATTTATTCAGTAGCTAAACTATGAGGCTATCAAACGCCACTAAAAATTCCAAGTAATAATTGAGTTATGAATTTTTGAATTCCAGGGCAGAAGTTAAAAATTTAGAAAAAATAGCAACACTAAATTGCTAACACTTTCTTTTGTGGTAAATGGAGACTTGTAAGTTAATTTCTATAACACATAAATACTTTTAAACATAACTTATTCATAAAATGTTCTTAGAATAGTTCCACATATGACGTTCATAGAAATCTAATTATATATTTATGTTGTATAATCGAATTAAAAACGTTCAGTCACCGACATCTCCATAGCATGTTGCATCATCCTCTACCATTATCCATGCCCCCAAGCATTTCTAATCAACCTGTAAGAGGGGAATTAACTCAATAGATATCATCAGTGCATTTCATTATCAAATTAGAAATTTCGAACTGTAGATTCATGTCGTCGCACGTAGTAGGATTTCAGGCGAAATTCAATTTCTATAGCATTATCAGAACACATAAAACCGCAGAATGATCATTCAAACTATAGTAGTGTTGAAGTATCGTACCCGAAGGTACCAATTCATTCAAACTTTTAATGAAAAATCATAATTTGAAAACGAAATATACACTTGCACCTCTACCTACCTTAATTTGAAATTTTGAAATGGATGAATTTGGACGGTGAATATTGTTTCCCAAAGGCACCCGAAGCTTTAAGAAATCTACTCCTCTCCTATGTTTTTCTTTCTTTTGAAAATCTTTTTTATTGATCAAAGTGCACTTTCTCCATCACACCCTTGCTATTCTTTTAAACTTTACTTAACATAAAGAATTTTTTTTAGAGAAAATAAGAGTAATTTTTGGATTTTAGGGGAGTTGNAAGGTAAACTGCGACCTCGTTACATTAGACCATTTGAAATACTTGATAGGGTTGGAAATGTCGCTTATCGATTAGCTTTGCCACCCAAACTATTAGATTACAAAGATTTAATGAATAATTGGTTTGCCACTATGGTCATCTGCATGGTATTTTATATAGGCAACCCACGTTTGAATCACCATGCAGACTTTTTTAAAGTATTTTATAAAATTATTTTTGAAAATAATAATAAACTCCTTATTATTGCACATTAAGAACAATTATATCAAATTAATTGGATGAAATAATTGTTTTATTAGTGAGCATTCATAGAGATAAGTGATAATCATATGAATAGTTCATTTAAAAAAACAATTATTTCATCCAATTAATTTGATATAATTGTTCTTAATGTGCAATAATAAGGAGTTTATTATTATTTTCAAAAATAATTTTATAAAATACTTTAAAAAAGTCTGCATGGTGATTCAAACGTGGGTTGCCTATATAAAATACCATGCAGATGACCATAGTGGCAAACCAATTATTCATTAAATCTTTGTAATCTAATAGTTTGGGTGGCAAAGCTAATCGATAAGCGACATTTCCAACCCTATCAAGTATTTCAAATGGTCTAATGTAACGAGGTCGCAGTTTACCTTTCTTGCCAACCTAAATACACCCTTTATAGGTGACACTTTTAGAAAAAACTTTCTATCCAACTTCAAATTCCAAGTCTTTTCTTATCAGCATAGCTCTTTTGTCTATCTTGTACTGCCTTTATCATAGTGCGGATCTTATTAATGGCATCAATTGTCCTTTCAATGATTTCTGGTTCTAAAACTCTCTTTTCTTTGACTTCATCCCAATAAAAAAGTGATCTGCATCTTCTAACATGGAAAGCTTCATACGGTACCATTCCAATAGTTGCTTGAAAACTATTATTATATGCAAATTCCACAAAAGGTTGATACGATTCCCAACTGCCTCCTATATCAGAACACTGGCTCATAGCATATCTTTCAAAGTTTGAATGGTCCTTTCAGACTGACCATCGGATTGACTGTGATACAGTGTATTGAAATTCAATTTCATTTCCATAGCTCCTTGTAAGCTCTTCCAAAACTTAGATGTAAATCTCGAATCTCTATCAGACACAATAAAGACGGGGACACCATACAATCTTACAATCTCTCTAATGTACAACTGTGCCAATTGATCTAGGCTAAATGTCATTTTTATCGGAATAAAATGAGCAGACTTTGTTAGACGGTCCATTATTACCCATCTAGCATTGTGTCCTCTTGCTGACTTTGAAAATCCTACCACAAAGTCTACTGCGATATTCACCAACTTCCATTCAGATATGTCTAATGGATTTAACAACCCTACTAGTTTTTTTATGTTCTGCTTTAACTTGTTGATATACTATGCACAAATAGGCCTAAACTTCTTTTCATATTCTTCCACCAAAAATGTATTGAGAATGTATCTCAAAGATCTCGATACATTTTTATACCACCAGGATGTGCAATGTACGGGGTGAAATGAGCCTCTTCTAATATCTCCTTCAATTCCGTGTAAATGTCACACTGTCTCATATTCAATTCCTTATGTGTGAAGAAATATTTGAGACTCTTATGATCCGTATAAATGTTGGACTTTCCTCCATATAAGTAATGACACCTTATCTTTAATCCATGAACTACCGCCTCAAGTTCTAGATCATGCGTCGGGTAGTTCTGCTCATGTTATTTCAATTGCCTTGACGCATTGGCAATCACTTTTCCATGTTGCATTAACACACATCCCAAACCTTGTTTGGATGTATCACTATATATAACAAACCATTTCAAACCTTCGGGTATGGTTAACACTAGTGATGTAATCAATTGCTGCTTTAGCTCCTGAAAGCTTTGCTCACACTTATCTGTCAATTGAAACTTTAATCATTTCCTTGTCAATTACGTCATTGGTCCAACTATTTTGGAGAATCCTTCTATAAATCTTCGATAGTACCCAGCCAATCCCAGAAAACTCATAACTTCACCAGCATTAGTCAATTTCCAACTCCTAAAGTTCCTTTGGAGCCATTCTATATAGAGCTTTAGATGCTGGTGCCGCTCCAGGAACCAGATCTATTGTAAACTCAACTTGTCTATTTGACAGGGTACTAGATAGATCTTCTAGAAACACATCTATAAATTCTTGTACCACTGGTACAGCCTCAATCTTTATCGTCATTTGTTTTTCTCCTGAGATTTTAACTAGAAACCCTTGAGATGTTTCTTTTCTCAACATTTTCTCAGCTTGCAAGGCAGATACCAGTTGGAGATTGGGTTTGGTCTTTATTCCAGGAAAATAAAATTGTTCTTCTCCTGATTTCTGAAAAGACACTTCACTTTCTCTACAACGAATGGTTGCATAATTACATCCCAACCAATCCATACCTCAATTTCAAGATTCATCGACTTAGCAAACTAATTTGTATTTAATGTTCTACCTGAGAGGATGCTGACTTCTAGTTTACTCTCCGACTTATCACAAGTAATACTAGATTTAGCAATGAAAGATGTAGATACAAAAGAATAAGTAGCTCCCGAATCAAACAATACATAAGCAGGTGTATTAGATATCTATAAAATACCTACTAAGTAATACTAGATTTAGCAATGAAAGATGTTGATACAAAAGAATGAGTAGCTCTCGAATCAAACAGTACGTAAGCACGTGTATTAGATATCAATAAAATACCTGCTATTACGTTTGAGTTTTCCTCTACATCCTTCTGAGTCATTGTAAAAACTCGGGCTTTCCCCTTTTTGTTCTAATCACTAATATCATCCTTTTTCTGAGTAAATATAGGACAATCCTTAGCAATATATCCTGATTTACCACACTGAAAATAGGAATTCTTCCCGTACAAGCATTAACCACAATGAGGTTTACCACACTTAGGGCATGGTGTTACTATAGCTACTACGGTCTTACTAGCACTGGGTCCGATATTAGCTTTCTTATTTTGCCTTTTGCCACAATTTGCCCTTTATCCTACTGGCCGAACAATTGACTATGTTTGACGTGAAATCGGGAACGAAATACGTGTGGAAATCACGGAATTAATTTGAAAACGTTGGAAAAGCCTAAATTCAGGTTGTATGCGATAGAATCTCGACCTGCAAATTATTGAACCAAGCAACCAAATAAAAATAAAGTTTGAATGACCTCTTGACTACAAAACCAACGAAAATCCATTTTCGAATGCCATAAATGGTGCCTAATCATTTGATAAGTTCTGAGGGTTGAACGCCACAAATATAACAATATTTGATAAGTTCGGTAGTTCATTCAAGAACCATTAGAGAAATTCTCAATTTCATATTCATGTCAAAAGTGTCCTCTTACAATGAAAGAAAATAATCTATTTATACTAAAACCTAATTAATATAGTCAAAACGAAAAGTAACTCTAAATATTACAAAAGATATCAAAAAGAATGTATTTTAGTCAAACTAGGAAACTACCAAAAATTGAAAATTTTCGACCTCATTTTGTACCATGTGGTCGCATGGTTATACGATTTTTCGTCAACTTGTTCTTGGCATGATTTTGTGTGACCACAAGCCCAAAAGTACCATACAATGACATAGCCTTGTGCATAATTTCGTGACGATTTCGAATTGTACTCATGGGTGAAAATCCAACACCCGAGCTGAGAGTTATACCCATTTTAATCCACGCTACTCATTTTCTTTCTAAATATCTTCCAAACCTTGAATCCAACTCATTTCGGCTCTCAATACCTTCACGAAACTTGATCTTGGGCTTGTTGATTTCTTCAAGTCGAATTCTGTAGCTCGACCAAGTGATTGCCTGGCCTGGGTCATATCATCTCTTCTTTCTTAGAAAGGATTAGTCCTCAAATCCATACCTTGTAATCGCATAGGGGATAATCAATCCACTACCCATCTCATCACTGCACCGCCTGAATCAAATGTAAATTTTTTCCTTCCATAACATATGATCAATACATGGTACCCCTTCATGTTGTAGGTATGGATATATTGAGCACAAACTCAATCGACCATAGATGTTATTGTATGAACTTCCACGTACAATGATCAACTTGAAAGAACGAATTAAGCAAAATACGATTGACATTGTTAGCTTCCCCAAAAGTGAGATATGGTCCTCGTACTCATGATGTATCGCATCCACCACATCATGCTTAACAATGAAACTCTATTCTTCACTCTCCACAATGTTTTCAACCATTTGCTCAATACCCTCTTCTATTTTCTCACTCTTATGCTGAACAACCTCATATATTTTTTTATCCTCCTACCGAACCATCTCTACTAGTTTTTCATCAGCCTGCTTGTGCACTCCTCTTTTATTTGCCTGCTTCCCTTAATTTCAACTGCATTTTTCAATTTATCCTCCATTCTAGAAAATTTATCACTCTCACCTTCAATTGGTCTGTAAAGGATTGTTCTAATGTCAAGCCAGCCAGAGTGATTTTTTTCCCTTCCTGAAGAAACTTATACATGTTCCTCCCCATATCATAAACAGCCTTCCTCTTATGCCTCTAAGTTCTCCCAAACAAGATATAAAAAGATTTCAATGGCACTACATCACACCAAACCTCATCACTATATCTCTCAAAGATGAAGTTTACTAGAACCCGCTTGGTCACATCTACCTTCCCACATTCCTTAAACCAAGTCATCATGTAAGATCTAGGGTGTTGCTGTAAAGGTAACCCCAAATTTTCAACTATTATGCTACTATCCAAGTTTGACATGTACTCCTCATCAATAGCCAGATTACATACCTCACCACCCACAAAATACCGAGTTTGGAAAATGTGCCCCCAATCACCATCCATCCTTTTACGTAAGTGTAATCAAGAAGACTAAAGAAAATAATTAGATTTGATGAAATTTCGAATGGGAATTCTTTTAATTCAAGAAAGTGGTTCTTAAATTTTTGGTTTGGAAAGAACATAAACAGATTTTGGATTTTGGATAGATAATAGGATAGTGTCAACTTCCCAAATAAATCTAGTAATTTTTTTAACAGTAACGATGAGAACAGTAACCCTGTGAACATTATTTTTTTTTAATCAAAGATTTAAAATTTACGATGGACATGAAGAACAAAACAAAAGACTCAAAACAAAAGAAAAGATAAAACTTGAATCTGGAGCCCAAGCTCTTACACCAAATAACGCGAAACTGGGAACCGAAATATACGTGAAAACCCAGATTCAAGTTGTAGACGGTAGAATCTCGACCCGCAAATTATTGAACCAAGCAACCAAACAAAAACGAAGTTTGAATGACCTCTTGATTACAAAATCAACAAACCTTGATTTACGAACGTCACGAAGGGTGCCTAATTCTTTGATAAGTTCTAAGGGTTGAACGTCACAAATATAATAATATTTGATAAGTTCGGTAGTTCATTCAAGAACCATTAGAGAGAAATTCTCAATTTCATATTCATGTCAAAAGTGTCTTCTTACAATGAAAGAAAATAACCTATTTATACTAAAACCTAATTAATGTAGTTAAAATGAAAAATAACTCTAAATATTACAAAATATATCAAAAAGATTGTATTTTAGTCAAACTAGGAACTTCCAAAAATTGAAAATTTTCGGCCTTTTTTTGTACCAGATTTTTCGTCAACTTGTTCTCGACATATTTCTGTGCGAACGCAAGTCCAAAAGTATCATACAATCATCCAGTCTTGTGCAGAATTTTGTGACAATTCCGAATTGTACTCATGGGCAAAAATCCAAAACCTGAACTGAGAGTTATGCACATTTTAATCCACGTTACTCGTTTTCTTTCCAAATCTCTTCCAAACCTTAAGTCCAACTCGTTTTGGCTCTCGAGCCCTTCACAAAACTTGATTTTTGGCTTGTTGACTTATTCAATTTGAACTCCGTAGCTCGACCAAGTTATTGCCTGCCCTGGGTCATATCATCGAGAACCATGTAGTAATAGTAACTACGCAACCCACAACAAAATTAGAACCAACCCAAGAAAGCCAATAAATCGAGGTTTTGGACTCGACCTAAAATTAATGAACCAATCAATCAATACAATTGCCGACAATATGTTGACCCCTTGATTACACGACTTATGAATCTAACTCGGATATTTGAAGTTCGATCCAATAAATATATATATTTACCTCTTGATTACACTACTTATGAATCTAACCCGAAAGTTTGAAGTTCGAACCAATAAATAATTAAATCAATTAACCAAGACAATTACAAGAATATCTTGACCCGTGATTACAAAATCTACGAACGTCACTTAGATAGTTGAATGCCACAAATATTATTCATCTTTGATAAATTCCATAAATTTGTCCATGAAGAACAAATATGAAAGCAAAACATCTTTCAATTTAATTTCATAATATCTTTCTTAGTTTACAATGAAAGAAATAACGCATATTTATACTAAAACCCTAAGATCTAGTTTAACATGAAAATAACTCTAAAAGATTACAATTATATAATAAAATCCTAATTAAAACAAAATTAACTTGAAAAGATTACAAAAGTGTTGTTATAGATCCTAATTGAAAAAGAATACTCGCTAAATTTCAAAACTTCTACCCCGGATTATTTCTATACGGTTTTCTCCTTTCAACATACTTCAATTCTTGAATAATCGGCACCCCCTTGGATCACATCAGTGTTGCTCTGCATTCTGATAGCAAGAGCTCGTTCCAGTATCTCATGGTATGATGTAAAACGATATGACATAAGATTCATGTTTGGGTTTGGGTTTAACCCTTGCTCGAACCTTTGAATCTTCTTAATTTCTTTGTCAACCAGGTATGGAGCAAACCACGAGAGTTGATCGAACTTTCGTTCGTAATCAGTCGGGACATACCCTGCTTGAGCTGAAGGAATTCGCTCTCCTTGAAATCTCTTAGAGATTGAGGAAAATACTTATCTATCACTTCCACCTTGAATTGTTCCCAAGTTAACGCCAATTGCTACTCTGGGGTCCTAGTTTAGGACATCGAATCCCACCAATGACTTGCATCACCTATAAACATAAACTCTGCACACTGGACCTTTTGGGCGTCGTGCAATCTATGAGTCGAAAAATTCGTTCCAACTTACGAAGCCATTCATCAAATACCAGTGGACCAGATGTTCCATTGAAGGTAAGAGGCTTATGCCTTCGAAATAACTCAACTATCGAGGCATGAGTCGGGAGGGTAATAGGAGCTGGTGGTATGGGTGGACCTTGAATCTGATTCAGCCTGCTAAGATCTTGAACCGTTTGCAGGAGGTCCCTTATCAAGTTGTTCTTATTTGTTCGAGACATTTCCTTTGAGATAAGATATAATATCTCTTATTAACTTCATTCACAAATACCAGAATACTTAAAAAAAAGGAATTTTTTTCTCAACTTGATCAGAATTGACTTTTTTTTCAATGCTAGCACACACTTCATATGTTATTGTCAAGGTCTAGAGATTCTTCTACCTCAAAATCTAGGTAAGCTTGAATTTCTATTTCCTATTGACTAATATGATTCCTTCCCTAGAATTTTGTCTTTCCTTTGCCATTTGCGACCCACAACTTTCAGTTCTAGCCCAATACATGTCTTTTAAAACACTTTTTTTTTCTCAATTACTTTTATCCTTGCTTACAAGATATACATAAAGAAAAAAAATGTAAAATATAGCGAAACTTAGAAAACATAATTGTAGAATCATAACCATTTTATAACAAAAATTTTAACTTTGCTTAGTTAAACATACATGGGTCGTAGGATGAGGTCGACTGATGGATGCGAGATGCCAGGGAGTGCCTAAAATATTTCATTTTTCTCATTTTTAATTTCCCACTTTGTAGTTAAGAATTTTTTTTTTAAAACAAAATACGCTAAGTCTACAAAATCGACAATTATTTAATTCTAAATAACATAATTTCGTATTAAGGGATTATCTAATAATTTCTTTAAAATAAAATCACATTATTGACGTGAAATTTTAGGAAGAAAATGAAAATTAAATTTTCTGCTTTTGTTTTCTATCTCAGTGGCAATTTCAAAAATAAATTCGTTTGCATAGCTATCGATCTCAAAACTTCATGTAATTTTATAGTAAAGTAGGAGATTCTTTATATTATGATATATCCAAAAATAAGCTTCCGTCGGCAACATATGAGGTATTAAAATATTTTTCAAAACCCCACAACGATTATGTTTAGAAGGTAACCCAATGCAGTTTACTTAAAATGACATATAAAATTCTATAGACGTCGGATCGACATGATTTCAACTGTATTCAGTAGCTACTCCGTGAGGCTAACAAACGCCTTTGGTTTTATTCAAAAAATCTAAGTAACGATTGAGTTACGAATTTTTTAAGTCAAGGACAGGAGCTGAAAACAGCAACACTACCCCGTACAGTTTCTTTAAGGAATATATAAAATTCTACTGATATCAGATTGACATGATTCCAAGTTTATTCAGTAGCTAACCTATGAGGCTATCAAGTGCCACTAATTTTGTCGAAAAATTTCAAGTAACGATTGAATTATGAATTTTTGAATTTCAGGGCATAAGCTGAAAATTTAGAAAAAAAAAACAACATTAAATTGCTAACACTTTCTTTTGTGATAAATGATGATTTGTAAGTTAATTTCTATAACACATAACTACTATTAAACATAACTTATTCATAAAATGTTCTTAGAATAGTTCCACATATGATGTTCANAATCTACTCATCTCCTATATTTTTCTTTCTTTTGAAAATCTTTTTCCTTGATCAAAGTGTATACATTCTCATTCACGCCCTTTCTATTCTTTTAAGCTTTACTTAACATAAAAATATTTTTTTGAAAGAAAATAAGAGTAATTTTCGGATTTGAGAGGAGGTGTAGTTAAAAAATGATTTTTCTCTTTCTGTAACCTCCTTTTTTAGTGAAAATTTAAATGAGAGTTATATTATCATTAATCTTGTTAAATTGAGTCTTTAACTAAAAATTTAAAGAGTTTTAAGTCCATAAAAAATAATTCTTATAAAAAGATTTATAAAACGATTACATATATAAAACAAATTAAGAAAATGAACTATTTATATGATTGTAACTTATTTCTATGAATGCTCACTAATAAAACAAGTATTCCATCCAATTGATTTGGTAAAATTGTTCTTAATGTGCAATAATAAGGAGTTTATTATTTTTTTTCAAAAATAATTTTATAAAATACTTTATAAAAACATCTGCATGGTGATTTGAACTTGGGTTGCCTTTATGAAATTTCACACAGATGACCATTGTAGCAATCCAATTATTCATTAAATCTTTGTAATCAAATGTACTTCAACTTAATATCTTAAATTATTGGACTTATAAATAACTTATGGCTTGTACTTTCATAACCTTAAATGGGCCGAGCTTTCATGGTTCGTTTCTTAAATGGGCTACATCAACCAAATTAAGAAGTGAAAATTACAAAAAAAAAAAAAAAAACCAGGTGTTTAAAGATTCATTTTCAAAAATCAGGTTTAAAGT
>CAIGRB010015930.1:160206-189632 GCA_903798255.1 Fraxinus quadrangulata | reverse complement strand
CCCTTTCTACTAGTTCCAATCATCACCTTTGTTAGATTGCCTTGCATGAAGGGTTACTTGAGATACATGAGCAGCTAAAGATGGAGATTGGAGTCATCAGTTAGCAACCCGAGCACATTTCTTCTTCTTTTCAGCTTGCTTATTTTTGAACCATTCCGAGTAACCATGTAGTTTTCACCAAATATCGACTTTGTGTAGCACCGTGCAGTGGATGCAGGACTTGGTTGAAGGGGTTGAAGTAGCTGACCATAACCAGAACTGAAGCCCCAGAGACGACTTCAGCCTTCATAGTAACTGGCCTTTGTACTTCATGACAGACCAGTGAGGTCTCTTCCAAACTTGGAAGAGTCAAAAACAATAAAAAATACTCCTTTTCACTGCATCCTTAACTTCTCTAGTCGTGCCACACTGAGCAAAATGTGACATCAGGTTGTTCGTTATTGAATTTATGAGTCAAGACTTGACCAAACCGTCTTGAGCCTCTCAGCCATCATAACTCAGATCATTCTCTGGAGGTGTAACCTTCCCTTCTATGATATACCCCTTTTTCTTTTGACCTGCAATATGCATCTCCAGAATTTTAGACCACACACGCCCCATCCAATTTAATATGAAAAGGTGAAGTAGTGTCATGAATAGCAGAGTAGAAGAAATATTCTTGTTGTCAGAAAGGGTTTTGTCACCTTTAATCGGACATTGACAGCAACATCGTAAAAGAACCAAAGAATATCAACTGAGGAAGATCTTCGATCCGTCGCACCTCTAGCCAGATAGCTGGGTCAACCAAGATCATGGGTAGTGTAACTCTGGGAAAGGTCGAAGGATAACTGACAATAGAAATATCTATCTAAACTCTTAACAGAGGATACCAGAAGGGGATTACTAGCTCCAATCTGAAAGTTTAGGGACTAAATTTAACGATTCAGAAAATTCAATGACTAATATGCAATATTCTGAAACTTCTGTGACGATCTTGCACAAATTTAAAACTTCAGGGATCGATGTGGAAGATCATGAAACTTCATGGGCTAACTTACTCCAATCTGATTCTTTAGGGGTAAAATTGCAATTATTAGAGAAATGGTCGAAGAATTCAACTGGTTTGAGACTCATGACCTGAAGAGATACCAACCGAAGGGTTCCATCCAAGAAGTGGCTGGAATGAGGTTGTAAGCTCGGTATCCTTGCCAGAATGACGTCACGAACATGAAAGACTCGTTGTGAGGTCGTCGCAACCTCGAAGACTTCGCCTGAGGTATAGGATTTGTCGAAGCTTGGTCTAGGGTTGTTTTGACTTAAAAGAGGGGATGCAGCGAAGGTTAGAAGCTGTGTACACAGCAGAGGGGTCATAGACACTCCGAGGGTCTCGCCTGAAGTCTGGGTTTGTGGTCTTGACTTCATCAGAATCTGGAATGATGAAATTAGATGTTAGGGTTCTTGATGGATATAAATTTTAGTGTTGCATTTTGAGAACCTAAATTTTCTTAAATGGGGGTAGAGGTTCGCGGGTGCAAGGGAGAGGTAAAGGGTCTCAGGAGCGAGATAGAGGATAGAGGGTAGTTGGAGATTTAGGTTCTCCGGAGGATTCAGCCAAGGTTTTAGAGAGATTTGATAACCAAAGTTATGGTACCAACTTGAAATTTAGGCCGAATGATTTTATTTATGGACAATCAAATCTGTTTAGTAATAGTTAAAATCCAGTCTATAAAAGGAAGGAATATTGCAAACTACATAAGGTAACGGAAAAAGAAATAATAATATTCCTACCAATTAATTCGTAATAAACTAGCATAGGAAAAACAATAAACTAAGTAAAATAGGAAAATAATCTCATATTCCAACTTTTCTCAGTGCTAACTATGTCGCTCTTGGCAGCCTTGCAAGGGGATATTGCTGTTTGGTCCTCCTGGTACTGGTAAAACAATGCTTGCAAAAGCTGTTGCGACTGAAGCTGGTGCCAACTTTATTAATATATCGATGTCAAGCATCACATCAAAAGTACATTTTCTTATTCACCCTTGTGTGTGTGACAGTTTTTATGGTCATTCTCTTTTTTGAGTTATGTTCTTTTTCTTGCATTCAGTGGTTTGGTGAAGGAGAGAAATATGTCAAAGCAGTCTTCTCATTGGCTAGTAAAATAGCCCCTAGTGTTATTTTTGTTGATGAGGTTGGTATAATATCTCTTAGTTAATTAATGCTTCTTGATTGATGGCCGTTCCTTTCAATTTTTCCATATTCAAACCTCTTGACTTACTCTCTCTCTCTCTCTCTTGGTGTATGTATATGAATTATTTTCTTGTTTTCTTGTCCTTGTATACTGTGCCTTAGAGGGAAGAAGGGGGAGGTTCAGTTTATTGGGGACGGCCATGTTAAAACTATTTCTGTTTTGCTTCACATGATGATATAATATTCTGCTGTTGTCAAGTGTCCTGTTTGTTTTTCTTATTATTTTCTCCTCTTTACTTTTTAAATATCTTTATATATGTTCATAGGTTGACAGTATGTTAGGAAGACGTGAAAACCCCGGAGAACATGAAGCAATGCGTAAAATGAAAAATGAATTTATGGTGAACTGGGATGGCTTGCGTACAAAGGACAAGGAACGTGTACTAGTACTCGGAGCAACCAATAGACCTTTTGATCTTGATGAGGCTGTAATCAGAAGGCTTCCCCGGAGGTTTTTCCTTTCCCAAATTCATAGCTTTTGCAGTACTCATCCTCCGCGAAACCCCCAACAAACAGTGTTATAGAATATAGACAGTTAGGAGTGACTCATGCAGTCATTTTGTTTGTGTCTAAGTGCAGGCTGATGGTGAACTTGCCAGATGCTCAAAACAGGGAGAAAATTTTAAAAGTGATAATATCCAAGGAAGAGTTGGCTCCAAATATCGATCTTCAAGTAGTTGCTAACATGACTGCAGGGTATTCAGGTAGTGATCTAAAGGTATGTGGCTTTTATTACTTGATTATGTTGAAATTATTTTTTGTCTTCGCCATTTCTTCTAATGGTTGCGATACGTCTGTTTTTACATGTTAAATATTTTCATTCTCCAGAATCTCTGTGTGACAGCTGCACATTGCCCAATAAGAGAAATTTTAGAGAAGGAAAAGAAGGTGGGTACACTTTAAATGTATCTGTTTGTCATTTAATCTCTCAAGTTTAGGCAGAATTTATATCTGTCTCTGCCAAACAACGCTCTTTTTTGGGAATCAGCAGAGTAGAGTTTCAGCATTTTATTTCGGTCCTCTTTCTTTACCTTTGAAAGCTTTGTGCTTTATGTTAAATCTTTTCATCTAAAACACGGTGATGTTTTCGTTCGACATCATTATTTATATCCGACTATTTTAATAAAACTTTATCTGTTAACTTGTAGGAGAAAGCCTTGGCACTGGCAGAGAACAGACCATTGCCTGAATTGCATAGCAGTGCAGACATTCGTCCACTGAGTATGGATGATTTTAGATATGCACATGAACAGGTATGTATGTATGTTTGTTTGCAATAGGAAATATTGTTACTTCTGTTTTTGCCAGTGTACATGTGGCGTACTTGGTGAATGTAATCTTTGCCTTTTCTTGTTAATCGAGCGAAATTCACTGTTTATGTATGATATTAGAAATGAAGAATTTCTCTAGGCATGATTCTTTTATATTATTGATTGTGAACTTTCCACTAACCTCAGAAAGGGCCAAAACTGGATTTTTTTGATTTCTTTTAAAAGTGAACGAGAGAGAAGAGGCCTGCTGGTATCTGGTCTTGTGGGCAAAATTGCCTTGAAGTAAAGAACTTGAGGGTTGTTAGATTGGCAAAAAAAAAAAATTTGTATTAATGATCTTATATTGCGCGCAGTCTCCCTTCTTGCTCAGTTTTGCTTGCTTGTCAGAGCCTGGTGAAGCTTTCTTGTGCATTTTGGTGTCTATCTTGACTTGGTACATGTAATTTATTTGTCGCTGTGTTTCTGATCTGCCGCTGATAGTAATAAGCTTTATTTGATAGTTTGTCTTGACCTTTTTTTTAAACGAGTTCGCCTCCTGGGGTCATTTCTCAATATCTGTTACTACAGATTATGTTAAGACGTTTGAATATTTTCTATGAAGCATGGATGCTCCTACTAGGGTGTTGTATCATGCCAGACTCTAGGAGATGTGTTTGACATGCCACGTGGCTTTTGTTTGACACGTGCAAAGAGCACATGTTCGACTCGTAAGGGCACAGTCACATTTTGTAAATTATGGAATACGAAAGTAAGAGATTTTTAATTATTAGAACATTTGTCAAAAAACTCTGAATAATCCATGAACTTCATGTTAAACTTCTACTCTATGCATTTTTCTTTCCTTGGCAATAGATTTCAAGTATAAATGTGTATTATATATATATCGATAAAGAATATAAATCGATGTGCAGTGTCCTACTTTTCAAAATCACGTGTTGTCGTGACCTTGCTTCTGCTAGGGTATATTTGCTAGAACTTTAGTTTCTGCTAGGGTATATTTGCTAGAACTTTAGTTTATGGCTCTCGTGATAGTGGGTTTCAAACTTGTTTGTGCTGGCCATTGTCTTATGACTGCTTGTCTGGCTATTATGTTTGGGACAATCATGACCTTTTATTTTTATCTGTTCTTTATTTATTTATTTTTTTGGTATCACTGGAATTGAAACAATTAATTAAGATTCTCATTTTAATGCAGGTATGTGCAAGTGTTTCATCAGAATCGCATAACATGAATGAGCTTCTCCAGTGGAATGAACTTTATGGAGAAGGCGGTTCAAGAAAGAAGACATCACTTAGCTACTTTATGTAAATGAGGTACTAAAGCTGTATAGTGTTTCCTTGTTTAGGCGGTTTAATTTTTTTCTATTTGGTGGATCTGATGAGAAGGTTGTGACCTGTGATCTCGGAAATCCAGTTTCAGGTTCCTCTCAACCAAAACCCTCTTTTACAGAACTGGCCCTCTTGTATCATATTTAAGTTCACGGGTATTTCACCCTGACCAGATAAAAGTTTTAAATTTTTTCTCCCTGACCAGATAAAGGATTTAAAATATTTCTCAATCGTGTGTGACTAAAATTTACTTCTGTGGATCTCTCTTGTTTGTATATACAAGTTGATAATTTAAGTAGACATCAGGGTTGGAGAAGTGCAGTGGCAATAATGGTCTTAGAAATTTTCTTGTTCCCCCTTTTCTCTGTGCAAGTGTACTGTGGAATTTTTTGGGAGTGGGAGTGGGGGTGGGGGTGGGGTGGGCGTGTTATGTAGGTGGAAGTAGGCAGGCATGGTTGAGCTGGTCGATCAAAATGTGCTTTTTAACTTCCGTGTGGAGCGGTTATCTGTTTTGTATAGTCACAGACATTCCATGACTTCGATCCTCAAGTGTATAGAGATCTTCTGGACCTTTTAATGGATTATTCATTTTTTCATCCTTCTTTTAATTTTTTCCCTCTAATTGACTGTGTGTTTTCTTGTGTTTTTTCTGTTTTTAGTATTTAGTTGTTACAACAATGGAATGATATTGACAGTGCAGTAAGCCGTTAGATACTTTTATATGTGAAAATTTACTCTAAAGCTATTGATTAAGGTAATTGTTCGGTGACAGATTGATCAAATACTCGCGTAGTCAATTATGCCCGTTTAGTGGGGATTAAAATAAAAATTTTAATAGATTTTGATAAAAGCTGATGAGAAGTGTGATCGGAAAGTTGTAGGTTCCATAAAATGTGTGGTTAAAATTAAAATCTGAATATTAATTTCCACCAAATACGGACACAAGGTTGGTTACTGAATTTCGTTTTGTTTCTTATAATTTGGTGATTCTGTTTCTAATAATGCTATTTAACACAAGTGATGTTGAATTGTCTAGGTGTAGCATATCATAGGTCCTATTGAATGGGCCACAATTCCTTGTACACAGACTGGTGTTAAAAACATCAATTGTGTTAAATCGCATTACTCGTTTGTTTTTGTCGTGAGAGTGGCAGTTTAGTAATTTGTTAACATAGTTACCAACTAGATTGTTACGGACGGTTGGTCTACCAATGAAATTGGACAGAATGATCAAATAGTAAACAACAATTATTAGTACAAAATAAAATTTAGTGATTCATAAGAAATATTCGCAGTGTTTAGTGCCGACTAGTGTTTTTTAACTGGAAGATAGATTGCACAATAATGAAATGTGTGAATATCTAAATTTGTGTTCATTGAATTGTCAAATCACTTATTTTGGTACCAAGGACCATTAACGACTAGAGTAACGACATTTATAACATTTATATTATGATGATAAATTATTGGTGATGTGGCAATTCGTTATCCTTCTCTCTCTCACACACACATAAATTGAATTGTTCAATTTAATTATTTTACATATTGTCACATTATCGATAATTTATCATCTGATAATAAATAATAGTATTCTTCTGAAATAGTAATTTTTTGAAAAATATGTGAATGAGAAATGAGGGAAGAAATTGATTTTACTCGTAAAATTATTTCTCGTTAATGTGATGAAAGTGAGTTTTGAAAAAACAAAACCCAAACAAGGGCTTAATTTAAATTGAGGAGTTTGGTTTTCCTTTCATGCATATTCCCAAAAAAAAAAAAAATTACAATTTCAACACATTTTTCCACAAAAGTGGGTGGTCAGTCGCTTAGCATGAAGAAGCTGATTGAAATATGTTATTTTTATGAATAATGCTATTTAGTATTGATCTGTCGCAATATGTGATAGGTTTAGTTAAATGTGAAATTATGTAATTCATTTAATGGAACTTGTAATTTAATGTTATCGGTGTTGTCATCTAAACTGGTGTTAAATAACATTACTTTATTTTTATACACGTTTAGAAAGTATTTACTAAGATTTTTATTTTTGTAAAATAGGGGATATATAAAAATACCAATTGAAAGGAATCGATTTTATTCCATTTCCATTCCTTTTCGATACCGCCCAAGTAAAATATCGAATTGAATTCCAAATTGACATGTTATTGTGAGCTTATTCATGTGGCTATGCACTTTTTGAATAGAAATCCAATTTCTAAAAGATTCCGATTTTCATACTTTGATGTGTTTTCGAGATGCTTTTGATATAGTGTTGAAGGGATCGATCGATTGCTTAAAGCTGTCGTTAGCGATTTGGGGAAGAGAATCAATTCAAAATTGGATTAATAAAAAGGATTCAATGAAGCTTTGTGCTTTCTTTCGCCTTTTCCCTTCTCATAGGATATGTCGTCAACGAGTGTAAATTCCTCGATAGAAAAATATGTTTTCGATGGCGCATGACACCAAAAACGTGAACATATACAATAGGGACAGCGCTCACAGTTTTATCTTTGACCGGCAACATTGTGCTCCAATAATATAGAGCTCTGAATTGACCAGCAGCAATGGGCTCCACTAACTTCACCTATTTCTTATTTATTTATAGCAAAATTACTTTAACTGCCTCCAACTTATAGCAAGAGTAACAAGTTCATCTTCAATCTTTCAAAGATAAAAATATATAATTATTAAATCCTTCAAATTTTGTTATAATTGTTCATTTATTAAATTGTCACGTCGTTCTCTTGAAAGCAAGAGTTTAGCTTTCATTTATACGCGGTTCAATTAAATAGATAAGAACGGACGATCATTGTTGGTTCATTAAAATGTTTGATTGAATGAAATTTGATTATTATAAATAGTCTCTGTTTGGTGAGTATTAAAATTTTGTAGTAGTTGATAATATGTGTTAATGAATAATGTTGGTCCCACGAAATATGTGGTTAAAATTAATTGTTGATTCTGACTTAAATTAAAATCTAAATTTTAATTCCTTATCAAGGGTATAATTTACAAATCGTTAATAAATTAACCAAATCGAGGCTTAATTTCTAGATATAGGTGCAAGTTAGTAAATAAAACTTTACTTTATGATGTCGAGTGCTTAACACTATTTGGACAATTTAGACATTACTATTGTCTAAACTAATTTTATGCACACGTAGTGTTATTTAGTCCTTATTTGGTTTAGATTAAAGTTTGATTTTTAAATATTTTGGTGAAAGTTAATAAACTGTGTGAAAAAGCTGCGGATTTTGATTTTGATTTTGATTTTAATTTACTTATTTAATTTTACCAAACATGGCGTAATGTTATGTAAAAATTTACGACAATTATCTGGATGCTTTCATTATTAGAGACTGATTATATAAGTTATAACAAAAGATCGGGTATCAATTTATTCATTTTAAAAGTTGGACTTCAATTTTACTGTCGTGCAATAGATTAGGGACCGGTAGTGAAATATTTCTTTATATAGTTGCTTGATTTCCACAAAATCTGAATTCAGATTCTCTAGTCTGTGTTCTTATATTCTTTGAATTGAATTTTCGTTTTGAATTGAGAGAGAGAGAGATGGATTTGATGGTTCATTCCTCTACGTTTCTCCTTCCTCAACCTCAATTTCCTGCCGACAATGGCCCCTCTCTATTATATGCACTGGTATTACTTAACCAACCCTTACCCAGATTCACCCCCCTGCTCTGGAACAACGGTAAATTATCATTTTTTTTTTCCTGTTTTAATTTAGTTCTAGTTTTTTCTGATGTAATTGTGCGGCAGTGGTAAAAAATCAGTTTAATAATTCTTTGTAGAACAGCACGACTTCGTGTATGTGCAGATGGCGGAGCGAATCGCCTGTTTGATGAGTTGCCGCAATTGTTTCCTGATGAACAGGCCCTGGCTATTCGAAAAAGGTTAGTCAAAATTTAAAGGAATACGTCTGGTATCTCTCTAGCAGCTTAAGCTATTTTAGATTCCACTTTCATGTGACGATCAGTTATCGAGGAGTGTTTAATACATTTGATGCATGTAACAATAGTACTACAGTAGACTTGTTTTTGTGTTTTTTAATTTTTTAAATTTTTTAATTTTTTTTTTTAATTTAATATTCAGGTGCATGTGAGATATATCCAGTGCATAATTGATGTATTTTTCCTTTGGAAGCTTTGGTGATCCTTTAAATTTTGAGTCAAATGCCAGGAAATTCTCTATAGAGTTAGGCTATGTTTATTTTTGGTGTTCTGTTTTCATATGGAATAGTTAATTATTATAGAGAAGAAGACTTGACTTTTAAAATACTTGTACATAATGGAATTACATAATATAGATGACTGTCGAAAAAAAGAGTGGGAAAGTTTTTATTTTTTTTTATTTGGCTGAAAAAACTCTGACTCAATTATATCTTACCATATCATAAGTATGTAATCTATTATGTACATGTAGCACAACCGTTTACCAAAAAAAAAAAAAAAAAATTGAAAGGAAAGGATCAAAAGGATTTTTTAGGGAAATGTAGAAAGCAATTCTGGTTTTTATTGCAATGAGCTAGTGTTAAAAATAAATTGGCTTTCTATAGTATGATAGTTTTGGGGGTTGTGCAAATCAAGCAAAAATCTGTTCTTTCTCTCTCTACCCTGGCTTAAGAAGACTAAGTAAATGGATGAGCTACTTACTCATTGCAATCTGTGTCTATGGAAGGGAAGGGAAGGGAAGAGAGGAGAATAAGAACAATAATCATGACATTCTCTTTTGTACCTCTTCGGTGTTAATCACGTGATTGTTTATGCAAGAATGAAATTGATGGCCTTGCTGTGAGAACTTGAATTCAAAGGGAAAATTGAAGGAATTGGTTTACTGGTTGTGAACCATGATCTATATAGAGAATTTAATTGCCATGCTTTCTTTTAGTGAGCACTCTGCCAACTGAAAAGAGAGAATTTTCTTTTATCAACCTTTATAGGGGATAGGATTAGTTTAAATTTCATAAGCTAGTAAAAGCATGAAGGTGTGGATCAAGGTAGTTCTATAGGCGACCCTTGCAACTTTGATATATTCTCATTTGCTCTGTGGCCTCTTAGTCTTTATATTGACTCTATTTTTTTTTTGGGGAAATCATTCTCACTTTTTCCTGAATTGCATATACAGTGTATACTGCGATGAAGGAATTGCTTCTTGATTTTTGAGTCTCATATTTGATCAGATGAAATTCATGTGCATATCGATTATATTGATAGAACTTTGGTGTTCGGAGTCAGTTCTTAATATTCTTATCTTACGCTTTGCTCGAACAAAAGATGAAAATAAATGAATGGTAGATATTTGTCTAACGTTTAGAACTATTAATTATGTGGGTGATCCAGGTATAAGCCAGACGTTATAAAAGGAGACATGGATTCAATTAGAACTGAAGTACTGGAGTTCTACACAGACCTGGTGAGATAACTTTATCATTTTTGTTGTTAAAGTTGCACCAAATCTCTCAACTCAAAGTTATATTTATCTTCATGGAAGGGTATAGACTCTTGAGTAGAGATTTGAACCCTAATTTAGTATTTTTGTTTGCTGAGGATGTTGCTAAATTTAAATATCCTTATTGGTGTAACTCTCTTCACAATATGATTGCTGAAGGCACGTCATCTTAAATGCCACTTCCCCTGCTGGGAAATATAATGCCAGGTTTTGACAAATTTAGACCAGGATGTGACCCCATTAATATAGTGAAGCATTTCCAATCATGTGCCATTTGAAAGAAAGATTTAGTCTAGTATGACCCACCCTTATTACTAAGGACTAGATTCACTACTGCCATTCTGAATCATGATAATTTTAGAGCCTAATTGATAACTACCATTGTTTTCTTAACTACTTCTCGGTGTTACTGCTTAAGTTAAATAGCATTTGTATATTCTTCAAATTTGATAAGTGCTGACAATTGATGCTTATTTTAACTAACAAAATTTAGTAGCCAGGTCAACATGATGATATTGCTTTTGTAAGCATATAGTTCTAGAGAATTGCTTAAATTACATTTTCAAATATTTAACTCGTTCTTTGGTATGTTCTGAGAAACCATATTCTGAGTATCTATAGCTTACTTATCAAATGCAGGGAACCAAGACAATAGATGCTTCTCATGATCAGGATACCACGGATTTACATAAATGTGTAGCATATATTCGTGACTTACCAAATCTGGAGAATCAAAATGTATGTATAATGCTTCAAATGTTCCATTTTCTCCTTTCTCAATATCTATAATATTCACACTCGACCTCTGTTCATGATCCATCTTGTCATCACACGTGCTCTTTCTTGAAGAAACCATCTCATATAAACTGAAACCATATAGGATGATTTTAGCTTATGGTTTGCCAAAGTTATTTTCCATTCCTCTTCTACATTATTAACGTCTTCTAGTCAAATTCTTCACATGTTAATAGTTATTAGCAACCTTGATGTGATCTGAAATATTTATAATTAAGGATCTTCACCCTCTTTTCTCCTATTTCATTTATCTGCACCTATTAACATTCTAATCTGTTATGTCCCTGCATAAAATTTAAGTTATGCGTTCTTGTTGCCGGAGCACTTGGTGGGAGGTTTGACCACGAGGTTGGAAATATCAACGTTCTATGCTTTTTCTCAACCATCCGAATAATTCTTCTATCAGATGATTGCCTAATCCAACTTCTTCCAAGTAGTCATCATCACGAGATACATATCCAGTTCTCTGTTGAGGGCCCACATTGTGGACTCATCCCCATTGGCATACCATCTAAAAGCACTACAACTACAGGGCTTCAGTGGGATCTTGGTAAGTATACATCATTACATTACGCGATCTTTCTTTTGTTAAGTCGAGACAGTTCCAATAAGAATTTATTCTTTAATAATATTTCACCTTTTGGTAAATTTTATACTTTGTTGCCTGACACGTACGTTGGTTACTTCCTTTCAGCTGATACAGAAATGAGGTTTGGTGGCTTGATCAGTACTTCAAACATAGTAAAAGGAGAGATAATAACAGTCCGATCTGATTCGGACCTTCTCTGGACTATATCCATTAAGAAGGCATGAAAAATTCATTGCTTACGATATGGATCGTGCAACTTGTAGATGGTATATGCTGCAGCGAAGCTATTCGTATCTTGAACAAGCTCGATGCCGTCGCAAGTTTTATGTTCATTAGCTCCATTCTTGTTCAAATATGTGTATGATGACTTCAATTCTTTATCGCACCTGAAACGTTCTTGATGTATATGTTTCTTTTTAGGATCTATGTCTACACACAATTTTAATCTAAAACGAAGAAATTAAGAAAAAAAAATGTTGAAGACGAGAAAGAGAATAGAAGGTAGATTTGAAATAAACCACGTAGTTTCTTTGATTAAAAGTTTTGACTATTTATAATTTTTGTCAAATGGAAATAAACGTCTTTGTTGGTTGAAGTTTATAAATGAAGGGGAGCATTCCTCCAACCAATTTGATATAGAATTTTGACAAATAATCTGAACATTAAATTTGAGTTAATCCAATGGTCTCTATCAGTTATATTAAAATCCTTTAAAATTTATCTCCTCGCATCTTATCATACCCTAATTACTTCTTAAAAATCATCAATTACCTTTTAAGAAGCGTTTTCTTTCGAAGAACAAAAAAAGAATAACCATCCTAAAGGCAATTAAGGTATTGAATAGTTGTGGAGAGATAAATTTTAAAGGATTTTTTTTTTTCTATACCCAGGTGTCCCAATTTTGTCAGACTAAATCCTGAACCTCCAAGACCCTTGCCCCTAGAACCTTGGAGGAGGTAAATCGCGGGACATGCCTCAACTGGTTCCCAAGTTCCCCTCACCAACTGTACACTAACTGTACACTTCTGCGCACAAGGGATCATCCTCCAAAGTAATTGTTCCATACCAAATAAATCTGACTGCAGGTTCCTACTAGGATTCGAACCCCCACCCTGCCGCTGGAAGCGAGTTATGTACTGATTGTTCCACCAGTTGAGCTGTGCCCCGCGGGGCAAAACGAAAGATTAATATTAAAGGATTTTAATATAATTGATGGAGGTCGTTAGATTGGCTTAAATTTAATTGTTTCGATTATTTGTCAAAATTACATGAAAGTAACTCGTATTTAAGTTAGTAACTTTTATTTAAGTAAAAGAGAAAAGTACTCTATTCTAATATATTTAAAAGTGAGTTTAAAGTTTAAACGTGCCCAACATTTTAACAACAATCAAGCATTGAGAAACTATTTAGCCCATGTTTGAATCTCTATCTTTAAAAAGTCATTTTTCTCATACTTATTTTCAATTATATTCTCCAAAAAATCACTATTATAAAATCTATTATTCAAGAAATCACTAAATGTCACCAAGTACCTCAAATTATTAAAAATTCATTTTTCACATTTCCAAACCTTTTTCACAAAATATACTGCAATATATGCAGTATACATGCAAAATGAAAAATATCTTCAATCCCATATTTAATATATTAAAAGCTAAAATCATTTCACCAAACAAGCCTCATAACTTATCTCCCATTCACGACCAATATTCCCCAATCTCCCGTCTTTTACATCACTGAACCAAGAAATTGGTTAAAAAAATCTTCTACACACTCCAAGAACCTTGCAAATCGTATCTCAACATGTAATTTGACCATATTTTTCGTCCAAAAAATATTCGTTTCTGTTATACACATACCGATTCTTCTTCGTACAAACATGGCTCCCAACAAGATGCAAATGGACGAACCCCCATATGTAGAATTTTGAAGAAGAATTTGCAAGTTCTAAAATGTGGAAATGTAGGGATTTTGACGAAAATTTTGATTTTTAAGAAATGTAGGGATTTTGATGGGGCGGAAAATTTGTTTAATAAATGTTTGAAAGAGGGGTTAGGATTTTTTAAACTTAAATATGCATTTTCTTGTGATGAGCAAAATATTAATAAAATGACTATTCGAAATCAAATGGATAAAATTGCTGAGCAAAATATTAATGAAGAAATGTTTTTCAAATGTAAATCTACATTTTCTCGGGTAAAAGTATAAATCCTTCAAAAATCAAGGTTCGATTTGTACATGGGTTGATTGTGCCCTCCTAACTCAAATATGTGTGTCCGCCCCTGCTTGAATGTGTATGAAGAAATGAAGGCGTTGCGAGTTAAGTTCAATTGACTCTGTCTAACAGTTTACTGGATGCTATGAAGAGCAAAGAAACATTGAAAGGCAAAAAAAAAAATGTCATTTTGGCCTATTAGTAAAAATATCATCAAAGAAGTTGGCCAAACAAGTAGATATTTCACAAAATGAATTATTATTGGTTCATGGATAATAACGTTTACCATGATTTCTCAATACACAAATCGGATGCTCAAGCGAAGGTTGAATATTCTGTAATGAGGAATGGATATTGGAATTAAATCCTCAATCAGAGACGAACATTGCCCATAATTCCCTTTCTGATATTCATGTAGAATCGAAAATCATGTATAATTTGAATTTGCATTCTTGTTGCTATAATTAATGTATAGCGTAAGCATTGCCATTTCAATTTTCAATTACAAATAAAAAATCAGAAAATTTCAGAATCAGTAATTTGGGTTTTATTTTCGAGTTGAACAATATTTGGTATATAAATGAGAAAGTATAGATACTCACATGGGGGTGGGCCCCATGTGAATTAAATATTGCCAAAAAAGGGGATCCACCTATTTGTGTGTATTCTGTATGCTTTTTATGTGTGTTTTTTTTTTAATTTTCTGTACACGTGGACTCTTTCATGAATGAATGCTTTGGTATAATAGGTAATCTTTTATATTTCACATTTATGATTTTTTTTCCCTTTTAAATGAAAATCCATCTTGAGTTAGCCCAGCTCAAGCCCCCTTGTGGCCCAGTAAATTAATTCATAAAATGGTTGTCCAAAAAATAAAAAGATGGCGTCGCCCGGACTCGAACCGGAGACCTTCAGTGTGTTAGACTGACGTGATAACCAACTACACCACGACACCTCTATGTGCATAAATTTTGCTCTTTCTTATAATGATAATTTGTACTGTTTTAGGGTTTATTTTAGTTGATGGTGGAATCGAGAACTCAGTCAAAAGCGAGAAGTGAGATACGGAGGTGAACTCAGGGGATCTAATTGTCAAAGTCTTTGAAGTATGGACGGTATGAGGAGTCTCAAGTCTTTTTTCCATTCATATCATTCCACCGTATGATAATTTAGGATCGATTGTGCTACGTATAAATAATGATTTATATGATTAGGTATAAATTTCTTCAACCAACTTAAAAGAAAAAAAAAGAAAAAGAGAACCCTTATCCACTCTTTTTTCACATCGTCTTTACATAAATCATTACATAACTTCCTATGTAAAAATAACGTTATTCATTTTGAACATCGATAGGTTTTTTGTCAATTTCTTTTCATAATTTTAACTAGAGGATAATCATTTTGTTTTTTTTGACAAAAATCTTCATTACATATCCAAACTCTATAAATTTAGCCAATGTTTGATTGCCATTATTTTGAAAAAAAAAATTATGTTTTGAATAGTGATTTTTTGGAAAATGTTTATTTAAAATGTAGCAAAAATTTTGAATTTACTTGCAAAATATTTTATTTTGTAAATGTGTAATTGAAAATGAGTATGAGAATCAAAGAATTGGACCTTGCTATATGTTCATTAAGTCTTACGCAATGTGTTACATAATACCATATGACACTCTATTATCGAACAGTTTAAAACACAGTCAACTTTTTCATCCAATTATTTCACTACATATCATTTTTCGATACACTTCTTGGATGCCCTTTTCTAAACAAATAGCATAATGCTTGAAGAATTTTATTGTGAAGGGAGACAAACAAGGCTGAGAAGACCAAGCTACATTGCAATAATAGGCTGAGAAATAATAGGTTCAACCTAAATAATATATTACTCATTAAGTTGGGGCCTCCATTGCAATTTTCTTAAAATTCAAAATAACGTCTTCCAGTTCATTATTGGGTGTGAGAGAGTTACCTTTCGGCGCTGTCCAGAGATCAAAACCAGTTTCGTTCTCCATTCATAGCTCTCTCCGAGTCGGCTCCGAGTCGGTACCTCTAATTTCTTTTATCTTTTGGGATTTATAATAAACTAATCTCCGTTTTCGCCCAAATTTTGCACTGTTAATAGTATTTTTTTTTTTTTTTTCTGAATGCAGGTTTCTTCTGCGCACCAGAATTAAAAAATGGTAAGTCCGTACTTACTGAATATTCGGTGTTATGGGTTTGTTTTGGCTGTCAAATTTGAAGGTGTTGCTTAATTGTTGATATTAATTGCTTGGTTTGTTCTTGGGTTTTGCATTGCAGCTTCCACTTTCTTTGCTCAAGACAGCCCAAGGCCACCCTATGGTACGAATTATAGTAAACCTTTCGAATTTAGAAGATTAGGAAATTGATTGCTATATTCAGATTTTCTTGAACAGTAATTATGAAAAATAAAGAGGTGGTTTGTTCGTGTCATTTGTGAAAAATTTATGCTTATGGTGGTTTGTGTCATTTGTAACAGTTGGTAGAACTGAAAAATGGGGAGACATACAATGGGCATTTGGTTAATTGTGATACTTGGATGAACATTCATCTCCGTGAAGTCATATGTACCTCCAAGGTTCTTTATCTCTTCACTTGAATATAATATTTTGATGCCTTGATGTTGTTTTTTCCCTTTTTCCTTTTATGTTGATTGAATTTATTATGCTTCTTTATTGTTTTTATAATATAGGATGGAGATAGGTTTTGGCGGATGCCAGAGTGCTACATCAGGGGAAATACGATTAAGTATCTTAGAGTTCCAGATGAGGTATGGTCTAGAATATCTTTTCATCGGCAGCTTATGCTTTATGTTGTACTTGTCCTATCTGGTTTTTGGCTAGTAATTTACTTAAATTTGTTAGCGTATTTTCCACTGTTGAAAATTAGATATAGGATTTTGTCGAAGGAGCTTATGTCCTTTACATCTCCTTTTTCCCGAGGTAATACTCAATATAAATTCCCCATACCATGATCTGTAGAGTGAAATTGTGCTAGGTTTATACATTAAATTATTTTATGCACTGTATTTTTTTTTATAGAGATGAATGTATACTAATTGTCAATAAATGGGTGTAGTTTATCTTTGGGGAACTCTCCATTGTACTGTGTCAATTTATGGTCATGGCTTCAGTTCGTAGGTAGCTTTGTTCCAGTGTGGTTGCTTTAAATGGAAACCCCAGTAATCGACGGCATTTGATTATCTTACCTTGTGAACTTTATCCAAGCATGACATCTCAACATAATTGGATTTGTTGAAATGGTGTTCCCATGCAATCATGCAGATATAAATTTACCTGTCTTCACTTTCTGAAAGCAGGCTGCATTTATTTCAAAAATCCATGTTGTTGCCACTGGGAATTGACTCTCACAAGAATTATTTCTTTCTTTCTTTCTNGTAAATATGTTAGCATCTTCCTTAACAACTTGATTTCACACTAGTGATACTGGGGTTGTTTTACCATCTTCAACATCTCATGGTGTTGATATAGAAAGGTCGTAGTGCTTTTTGGTTGAGATGCTTGCTTAATAATGGGATACATAGACAGACTAACCTTTGCTAGTACTTATTGCTCCAGAAGTCAGAAACAAATTGAGACATAGTGTGTGATATGTCTCCTTCCCGAGTAATGGCTTTATCAACTTTGTTTTGTTGAAGTATAGTGCACTGATTTAATATTGATGTTGTCCATGCTTGAATTAATGAATAATTTCTCAGGTTTTTCTTTAGAGTACATCATTTAGTGCTGAAAGTTTTCATTGGAATGCACAATGTTCCTACAAAGTTTTGGAAATCCATTGAACTTTTCAAAATCCTAGATGATTGCATGCTTAGCGTCTCTCATAGTTTTATGGCAGTCTTTTTATTATTCTGTCACTCTATTCTGAGATTTGATATTGTAATAAATTAACTAACTTGTGTGAATTATTTTTGTATCTTTTGTCTAGATGATTGAGCAACATTGACTTATTGAATTTATTATTTTCCTGATTTCTAGGTAATTGATAAAGTTCAAGAAGAGACGAAGAGTCGTTCTGGTATGATCTGCCTTTGTTTTGCCTCAGTCTTTCCATTTAAAATCTGAATATTTATCTGCAGACATTACTTATCAAGTGGAAAAATCTCTTGTTTGTTTTATCAAAAGCAAGGTCCAGGAGACAATACGTGACTTACAAATTAGGCACTCTCCAGGAAGTTTTTTTACATAACTTGTTCATGAACCGTTTCTAGGAATTGCAGAATTGTTTTTGTACTGAATGAGTGCCTCTTCATTGTGCTGCATATGTACTTTGCTTTCCTGCTCGTGTCATGTCTTTGATATTTTCTCTTTTAATTTCATCTCGCTGATCTAGTACTTTATTTTTATTATCTTCTTCTTAAGTCCATTGCTATCTTTGGATATACTCAGATAGGAGGCCACCTGGAGTAGGGCGTGGAAGAGGCAGAGGTAGAGAGGATGGCTCAAAACCAAAAGGTGTTGGCCGTGGAATGGAGGACGGAGCTGCTAGGGGCATGGGCGGTCGAGGCAGAGGTGGAACTGGTGGAAGCAGAGGTAGATCCTTTTTCTGAATTTCTTAAGCTTGGATGTGTGCATAACCCACCATATCTCTAGTTCCTTAACTATGGGGTTGAAGCTGTTACATATTTAAGATAGTAAATTGTCATCCAAGTTAATATTAGTACATTTATCAAGTCATGGGATGCAATTGTTTTAATGTCCTTTCATATATGGATATCCATGATTTAATTGATTGTCCTTTTCATATGTGGATGTGTGCTGCATGACAAGAATAAACTAAATTAGCTCAATTTAACATTGTCATCTTGTGGTAGGTGGAGGGCGAGGCCGAGGATACGAGTGGTAGAGGGGCGGTCTGCCCTTTTTCAGAGGCCACCGCATACTACTCGTACGATGAAGCATATAGAAGGTGCATTTTTTATATTGTCAGAATCGATTGGATTGTTCCTAGTACAAAGAAGTTGTTAATGCTGAGGTTCGTAGAAGAACCTAGGTATCACTAACATTTGACACTTAGATTTTGCGATATTTGAGGGCGCAATATGGCAACTGTTTATTGTCTGTGCTTGTTATTATTCTATAACAAAATTTGGCCTCTAATGGGCATACCGTTGAACGTGTGAAATTTTATAATGTGGTCTGATTATATACTTAAAATGCTAGGATGGAAAATTGTATATTTCTTTAGTGATTATTTAAAAGGGTAATCCGTAATTATCATTTTATACCATCCTATGTGGACAAAGAATGGGAAGCGTCGCCTGTAGGCATTTAGACTGAAACACGAGAAATTTGAGATGATTTAATTCACTTCAGCTGATAGCCGTGGTGGCACTCGGTTTCATTTGTCGTAGGGGTTCGGGTTTGCAGGTATTTGATGATCTATTGACCAATGACGATCAGCATGTCATGGAGAACAAGAAACAGGTATTTCAAACCCCAGTAACTTGGCACAAATACAACAGGGATGAGTTTCAACGAGGGAGAAAAAAAAACTCGGTACAAAATCCAGGCAAAATGACCCATTCATTTCACAAGCAAATATGCATTGTTAATCAGCAAAAATACCATTCTATATTGAAAGCGCCACGTTGGAATTACACTATCACGGAATCGGGGCAGATTCTGTTTTGAGGCCAGAAGCTTCTCCTGCTGCTTTGTCAGCAGTCTTCTCTTCAGGCTTTTCAACTTCTAGCTCTGCAAATCCCAGAGGAACAAAAATGTCAGACGTGAAGGGGAGAGTGAGTTAATAAGCACAAATGCAAGGAAATATATCTGATTTCTAAAGGTAGCTTCAAATGGTAATTTTGTTCCGGCACCATCAGTTGTCTCATCCCACTTAGATCATTTAGTCACTTGGTCTAACGGGCTTCAATGAAAATACTTTCCCTTTAAACTCATGGTTTTAACATAGCATCTTAGGTACACTATAGGAGTATGCTCAGTAAGATCAAACTTACCGAGCATGCCATAAGAAAAACAGTACAGTTGTCCAAACAATAAAACAAGGATTTGTGCCAAATCCAATTACCTTCATCATCACTATATTCGAGGTCATCCCCCATAGCATCATCTCCTAGGCTACCCATGTCACCGAATTTCTGTAAAATGCATCAAAAAGAAGAAATGCATCAGAAGAGATCACAAGGAAGATCCAATTTTATCTTTAGACAGTGGAAAAATAGTCCTCACCGAGAAATCCATTCCACCCATATCAAAATCAGCGGGACCTGATCATGAGAATGGATACAAAATAATCAACAAAATGTGATTACATTTTATGAAAATTCTACAGACAACTATAGAGAAAGATGGAACATACCAGTGTCATCATCTGCATCCACCCATTTATCCCAGTCTACTTTCACATAGTGAGGCACTTTATCATCTCCCCGCAATAATTTTGTCCACCATTTCTTCTCTGCTTTCTCCAAGACGCAAAATATATTTCTTACACCTATGTTTATTTTGCTCTCCTGTCACACAGTAGTCAGGAAAATATAAGATAAAATCCCCAGTGTGACTAGAAGCAAAAAGATATTTTGCCACTCGATTCAAGAAAAAAGAAACAGAGTTTTAACGACTAATCTACTTTTATCACTCAGTCAATTAATTAAAATGAAAATAATAGTAGTAATAAAATTCCTGTAGTTCTTTCGAGTGATCCATGACCATATAACAAGAGAAAATCAACCTCAAATTGAAAAAGCAGCCTAGGCTACGTGCTTTAACATTCCTACCACACAAGTAGTGAACTTAGAATACAAAAAGACATGACAAGAGCCTCTCACCTCTACATCAACTTTATCATGAAGATTTAGTTTCAGTTCATACAAACTGTTGTCTATTCCAGCTGTAGCAGAGAATGTAAAAACTCCCTCTGGATCAAGATTGACCTTAGGATTTTTAGCATCAGGCAGTAGCACAGTAAGATATACCAAATCCTCCCTTTCCGCCCACTTCACCTCAGGATGTCGACTGCAAGAAAGGAATCATTTTAGCTAATAACTCCTTTAGGAATATTGAGATCAGATGAAAAAATAAGATAGCAGAAGGCTTAAAAATCTACATTGAGAAAAATATCTATGCAATACAATTCTCCTAATTATTTTTAAGTTATTATGAAAAGAAAGACCATGTGTCAGTATATGCTTGTACTCTTAAAAAAAGGATATGCATACTGTTACTTTATCCCTTCCCCCACATTCCAATAATCCTATCGAACTCTACATCATACCACGACCAGAGATCTTATTAGCTACAAATTGGGACCACAGATGTCATAAGAGGACTATTCAGGCTTTAACTCTGAATGAGCGAAAAAGATGTACATTTTCAATCTGTGACGCAATAATATTGTTAGCCAGACTGGTACGTTGGCGGGCCGACCCGGCCCGAACCACCCGAATTGACACCTCTAGTCAGCTGGAGATGATTCTCAACCGAATGTCGAAGGCATTATTTTCGAACAAAGACAGTACCAGCCACCACGACGATCGAGAAGTGAATTCCCGCAAAACTGCCTGGTTGTTTAATTCAAAACAGCCAAGCTTGAGTTCCCAAAATACTCTCGTGAAGACCTGACAGAATGGCTTGCTTGAGTGGACCAATATTTTGAATTTCAAGGTACGGAGGAAGCACAAAAAATCTTTTTAGCTTCCTTCCACCTGGAGGATGAAGTAAAACAATGGTGGAGGTGGTTATACCGAACATACAAGGAGGACAGGAAAGAGGTGACGCCGGCAATCTTTGAGGAAATTTTATGGGCTCAATTCAGACCCACCGATGGAGAAGTTTTGATGAAGCGCACTCGCACATTAGGTAAATAGGCTCGCTGCAAGATTATCAACAAGAATTCGAGAAACTCGGCACCCGCATACAGGGGTAGACCCAAAAGGCGTTGGTTGGGACTTTCTTGGGAGGACTTAACCCGAAAATAGCAAATGTTCAGGTCACGAACGCTTACGGAGGCTATTGGTCTTGCTCGATGAAAGATGGACAGCTCCTCCACCAACGAAGGTCCACATGATCATTTCAGAACATACGCCCACTGTTGGCTCTTCCTGCCCTAGCAAGACCAAATTCTGTAGCACCAGTCAAGCACCCATCTAGGGAGGAAATGCAGAAAAGGAGAGCTCGAGGATTGTGCTTTAATTGTAATGAAAAATTCACTAAAGGCAACAAATGTCGCGATCCGCAGCTATTATTGTTCGAAGCACCTGCTAGACGTCATATCATCACAGAAGAAGTTTTAAGTGAGCAGAAATTGGATAATGAACCAAAGGATCAATCTGAGCCAGAAATTTCATTGCATGCGCTGACTGGATTGTCATCACCAACTATGAGGTCGCCGGCAAGATTGGCCCACTAGAGGTGGTGGCGTCAATCGATAGTGGGTCTACACATAACTTCATTAGTGAACGAGTAGCTCTACTTCTTTGACAACCTATAGTACCAATAAAATCATTCACGATGCGGGTGGCCAATGGAGAAAGACTAAGCTGTCAAGGGAGGTTTGAAAAAGTGCTAGTAAATCTGCAGAGCATCCCCTTTTTTCTCTCTCTTTATGCCCTTCCAATAGCTGGAGTCAATTTGGTGCTTGGTGTCGAATGGCTAGAGATGCTTGGATCGGTGGCTTGTGATTGGAAGCAGATGGCAGCGGAGTTTAAGTGGGAGAACAAAACCAGAAAATTACAAAGGGCAGACCACCAAAGCATTCTGACAAATGTGCAAAGAACTTCGCAAGGCCACTCTTTGTTTGCAATGTGTTTACAAGCCAGGATGGTCATTTCTCAAGAGGACATGGAACCAGACATGTAAAAACTGCTGGAGCAATATATGGATATTTTCAAGGAGCCTACCAAGTTACCACCTGTAAGAGAAATAGACCAATGCATTCCTTTGAAAAAGGGAACAGAACCTGTCAATGTTCGACCTTATCGCTATGCATATTTCCAAAAGGCTGAGTTTGAAAAGCAGGAACAGGAAATGCTCAATCAAGGGATCATGAGACCAAGCATCAGCCTCTTTTCATCACCAGTGCTACTACTAAAAAGGACGAAAGCCAGCAATTTTGTACTGATTACCGCGCCCTCAATGCGTTTACAATCAAAGAACGCTTTCCTATACCTACAGTGGAAGACATGCTCGATGAGTCACATGGGGCCACCTATTTTACTAAGCTAGATCTCAAGGCAGGGTATCATCAGGTAAAGGTCCATCCTCCATATATTTCTAAAACTGCATTTAGAACACACAATGGACACTATGAATACTTGGTCATGCCTTTTTGGCTTGTGTAATGCACCCTCCACCTTCCAAGCCATTACGAATTCTCTATTCCAGCTGTACCTCAGAAAATTCATCTTGGTCTTTTTTGATGATATATTGATCTATAGTTCTACTTGGGAAACACATTTAATTCATGTAAGAAAGGTATTAGAAATTCTAAGACACCAACAGTTTTTTATCAAAGCCAACAAATGTGCTTTTGGTGAACAAGAGCTTGAATATTTGGACATATTGTTACACACCAAATGGTCAAGGTAGATAAAAGAAAGATTGCTGCCATGGTAGCGTGGCCCTTCCCTAATAATATTTTTGAGTTGCGTGGATTTTTAGGGCTAACCGGTTATTACAAGAAGTTTGTACGGAGTTATGGAATAATAGCTCACCCTCTCACAAATCTCCTTGGACAATTTAGGTGGAATGATGAAGCTGAGGCCGCTTTTCTCACTCAAGGAGGCAATGACAACCACTCCCACATTAGCAATGCCTAATTTCAATGAGCCTTCCACCATTGAAGCGGATGCCTTAGGAGAAGGAATAGGTGTTGTCCTCTCGCAATAAGGAAGGCCAATTGCATTCATGACTCGAGCTTTGGGAGTTACGAAGAAATCTTAGTCCACTTATGCCAAAGAAATGCTTGCCATAATGGAAGCCATTCGAACATGGCGACCATATTTCTTAGGCAAAAAATTTCTCACCCAAACGGACAATCGTAGCCTCAAGTATTTTTTGGAACAAACTGTGGCTACCCCGGAGCAACAAAAGTGGGTGGCTATATTATTGGGCTATGATTATGTGATCATCTACAAGCCAAGTCGTGAAAACTCAGCTGCTGATGCCCTTTCCTGCACACGATGACCAAAGTACCTCAAGTATTTTTTAGAACAATGGGTGGCTACCCCAGAGCAACAAACAAAAGTGGATGGCTAAATTATTGGGCAATGATTATGAGATCATCTACAAGCCGGGCCGTGAAAACTCAACTGTTGATGCCCTTTCCCGGAGACCAAACAGCCCAATTCTTAAGCAATTATTTCTTCCACAGTTCCATTTGTGGGAAGAAATCAAGGAGGCTTCAAAGGGCTATGCATATATAGGCCGGGTAGGTCGTGAAGCTGAAGTTAAGCCCAATGGGCCGTACAAGGATTAGTCTTTTACAATACTAGAATAGTAGTGCCCAAGGTACCTACAATTCGAAGAAAAATATTGGCGGAATTTTATGTCAATAAACCCACATGCCACTCTATGGTGTTAAGGACTTATAAGGAGGTTAGCTCAACAATTTTATTGGGTTGCCATGTATAAAGAAGTCAAGGAGTTTTGTAGCTGTTTGTGAGATTCGTCAAAAGACCAAGACACGGGCCCTCTCCCCAACGGGTCTTCTTCAACCTTTGCCCATTCCGTGCCAAGTATGGAATGATATCACCTTGGATTTCATTGAAGGTTTACCCACATCCCATGGCCAGGATACCGTTCTGGTGGTCGTTAATAGATTGAGTAAGCTCATTTTCTAGCTCTTACTCACCCTTTAACTACGGAAGTTGTAGCTGAAAAGTTCGTTGAAGGAGTAGTTAAGCTACATAGTATGCCCAGGTCTATTATAAGTGACCGTGACCCAATTTTCATCAATAAATTTGGGCAAGAGCTTTTTACGATGTTTGGCACTAAACTTAAGTTGAGCTCTGCCCGTCACCCACAAACGGATGGTCAATCCGAAGTGGTAAACCATTGCTTGAAACAGTAGCTCCATTGTTTCATTCATCAGTGGCCTCAAAAGTGGATGGAGTTTCTTCCATGGGCGGAGTATTCGTATAATACAACTTATCATAGCTCTGCAGGGATGACACAATTTCAGGCTCTTTATGGTCGATTACCACCAACTATTCCTTCCTATTAAGAAGGGCTCTCACTAGTGAACGAAGTGTACAAAAGCTTTCTACATAGGGACGAGTTGCTTAATCAACTAAAAAGCAATTTGACGATAGTCAATAATCACATAAAACAAGTGACCAATTGAAAGAGACGAGATGTGGAATTCAAGGAAGGAGATATGGTATTTCTGAACCTCCAACCACATCACCAAAGTACTGCATTTAAAAGGGCCCATCAAAAGCTGTCTAGTAGATTTTTTGGACCATACCTAATTTTGCAAAGGATTGGCAAGGTAGCATACAAGCTTCAGTTGCCCAAAGGAGCAAGAATCCACCCCCTTTTCACATCTCGCCACTGAATTAATATATTGGCAAACAGAAGGAAATTAGACCTGAGTTGCCACCGATTACAGATGATGGTGCGATTATATTGGAGCCTGGACGAGTCATCAATACTCATTGGGTTAAGCAAGGAGGTAAATTCATCGAAGAAAGTCTAGTCCAATGGCACCAACTACCAACGGAGGAAGCAACTTGAGAGAAAACGGCGCTATTGAAGGAGCAATTTCCTAACATGGACCTTGAGGACAAGGGTCCACCTGATGGGGAGAGTATTGACAAGCCACGGAGAACCAAAAGACTAACCAAGAAGAATGCTAGATACTATGGGAGCATGTGTTGTTGGAGAGAATACCATGTCCAAGTTGGTTTAGTTATAGGAGAGTCTTTAGTCATCAGTTTTTATTCATTCTGTTGAACATCTGTCATTTACTTTCAGCTGTTGCAGTTTGTTTTGGCTGTGATTTAGAATAAGTTGTTGAACCTAGCCTATTTAAAGCCATGAACGTTAATATAAACAATCATCAAAAAAATTCTATCAATTGCTTGTGTGATTTAACTCTTACCCAAAGAAAAGTTCATCTGAAAGAAAAAAAAAAGTGAAGCTTTGATCAGGACCAATCAGATCCCCTTAAAAATGCCACCACTCCGGTTCAAGGACGAGCAGTAACCATTAGACAAGGTAGTTGCTTAGAGTTAGGGTAAAATCCCACATAACTTTAATATAAAAAAACAATTAATAAATAAAGATTTGTGCTATTTCTCTTAACAAGGTTGATCCGGATGGAGAAATTTTGTGTACAGACAAGGGGGGGCTGTTACCAGCCTTTAACAATATTTATATGAATGTAGAATCAAAATTTTACATTGGAAATTCAATTGTATAGAAGTACGAAAGAACTAAAAAAATGAAACACGAACACCAAACAGGATCAAATTCTTTTGGGCAGAAAAACTAATAATGAACCAGTACTGTAGAATATGTAGAACCTTAGAAAGAACAATCACGATTACAGTTGGAAAGACAGAAATTGTTCACACGAGTATCTCATAGGAGAGAGTGAAATGAGACCTTTTTTTTTTTTTTGACAAAACCCCATCATGTCCTTGCAAGATCCTTCTTCCCATCTCAAAATAAGAATGGCAGGTTGGACTCAGTTTTCAATCCATTACCCTCATCATGTCCACCACACTCTTCCTTCTCATCCCCACCTACCTCCTCAACACTAGTAAACTTAAGGTGCACCTCCACTTAGCCTAACAACCTAACAGGCATCCCATATTTTACAAAGAAGGCTCCCTCTCATGCGTGAACTCAACCAGACACTTTCTTTAAGCTCTGCTAAAAGAATTAAAATCAAATTCAAAACAAAATACGATGAATTATAAAATACACAAGGGATCACTGAATGGTTGAGAAACTAAACAAGCATATTAATAGAGAACATAAAAAAAAAATTTTAAAAAAATAAAAAAAAAGGAAATCAATTCTACATTAATTCAAAAATTACTTAGGCATTGTAAAATCAAAAGCATTACACCCAATATCAATCACAGTTGATGATTTGCGAAGTTTAAAAAAAAAAAATTAATGAAAACATGTATATTCACGGAACTAGCTGCAATTTCATCTTTACACTACTTCAAGGGTGAGTATAGGTGAAGGTGGGCTGATAGCGACGAATGATGCCTTTCACGAGGTTATAGTAGACTTAAAAACGGTCCTTCTGAATTAAAAATTGAATAGTCTGTCCTTATTTCACCATGATTATTAGAAGGGACTTCTTAAAAAAATACATTTCACCTATGAAATGCGTTTTAGAATGAGAATATTCTTTCCTCTAAACGTCTAGTTAATTATCCAGCAGCAAACAAACAGTAAAAGATACAAGTGAACAAAATATAAACACCCATTGCCCAAAAATCCATTCTATGTAAAGATTTAATTAAGAAAAAAATTACAGAAACTTCTTATATGCAAATATTTAGCGCATATACTGTTCAAAATAGGAAAATAAATTTGCAGAAATCTTAACACATATAAAACTTGAATTTCAAGTCCATCACGTACAGTGTACTTTCAAAATTAAACCTAAGAACTTGCGTATGCTACTATATTAGCATCAAACGAAAAATGTATTGTAAATAACCGAAATTAACAGATATTTTTTTTGGAATATAATTAAACACTACGGCAAAAGATTCAGAACATTAAAATAGAACGAGATAAAATCTTACCTCATAATGTAATTTAGTGAGAAAAAACAAAACCCTAGAAATGCAGATCAGAAAAGCATGAGGAATGCTATAAAGCTCAACTGGAAGATTCGAGCGACTTCGCTGACACTGGGCGAATATTTCGAGAAAAACCTCGAGGACGATTCGAGCGACTTCGATGGACTGGGCCTCGAACATGAGCCCATTTTGCAGTCGAGTGTAGATATCAGGGCCCATTTTTAAAGCCATTTAGATATTTAAAGGTGGAAATTACAGCCCACCAGCATTTTAAAGTGTGGAAATTACACAAAATCAGAATTTAAAATATTCAATTTCAAATTTTAGATTTAAAGAATTTCTTTTCAAATAGATAATTTTTCATCTTTCAATATTAATAATAATATTATAAAACTAAAAATTAATTTATATACACCACACCCCACCCCATCCCATCCCATCCCATCCCGATTTTAAATCCTTAATTTCTTTCTTGTTCCAGTTTCGATATTATTCTCTTTCTCTCTCTCTTCCTTATCTCTGGCGGCGTGGAAGGGGCGACGAGGTCGTGGTTGTGGTAGCGGTTGGTGTTGGTGTTTGTAACAGCGCCGTGGTGATGTCGACGACGACGGAGTAATTCCAAGCGGTTCACCTCTGTGCCATGTGTGTTTACATTCTTCTCTATCTTTCACGTGCTTCTCTCTATGTCGTGGTGGTTGTGGTTGATTAAATTTGGTGGTGGCACCGTGGTGGCGACGACAGTGACGAAGTGGTTTTATTACATCAAGTAGTGGTGGTGGTGTTCATTTTTGTTGGTGGCCATAGTGGTGCTACTGCGTGCGACCACTACGCTGTGTCGAAGCTACAGCACCACACGTGTGGTAGAGATCTGCTGAGTGCCGCCCGTGGTCGGGACCTGCAGCTCCGAGATCTGATGTGAATATTTGGGTATGTTTTCCGTTGATGGATGGGGGCTGTGGTGGTGGTGGTGGTGTTTGGATCCTGGTGACTTTGTTTGACCTGGTTTCACGGATCTCAGGTTTAGCTCTCGGGATATTACGCCTCAAGGCCGCCCTCCCCTCATTCTGAGACCGGCAAGCTCGAACAACTGGCGCACACACACGCTATGAGTAGGATATTAGGGAGAATACCTGCATATGATCACATCATTAGTGCACTCTTTGGTAAAATAGGCCTCACGCCTAGTAGTTAGCGTACTTGTCATGCCGAATGAGGAGATAAGCATTTTCACTGCGTGTCATTCTTTCCCATTCGAATTCGCTTACGTTCTCGTAACGAGAAGTGAGTTTTGCATCAACACGCATTCGTCTCATTGCAAGAATAACAACGGCACCACCTCCAAATGGACGGGCATTCACAAACCCCCAGTAACACGTACTTACCGCCTCTGACACCAACCTTCACCCTATGCCCATCTGAGCATTAGTACCTCGGATGGACGGCCTTCAAATCGCAGCGCCTCAGCACATGGAATAGAAAACACAATCTTCATTATTGTGTCTTGCAATGTGCGCTCCTCAAAACTCCTTGAAAGGCACATAGGCAATTGCGCAACGTTGCCCTCTTCATCCGTCCTCCCCACGGCTTTCTTCATCGTGTTCCTCCGCTTGCCGATACGATCCGTGGCCCAAAATCTTTTCTCTACAAGAACATAAGACATTGTCTCATAACAACACCGCATGCTCGAGCGGTCCTGCTCTGATACCAACTTTCACGAATCGCAGGTTTGGCTCCCGAGGTATTACGCCTCAAGGCCGC